>CAUYQV010074140.1:0-12328 GCA_963574575.1 Galagoides demidoff | reverse complement strand
TTGAATTTATTATTATTAATCTGGCTAAAGGTATGTGGATTTCAAATAGTATTTCCAATCTTAGTTTAGACTTTGAAACTAAAATAAACACTCCTTTACTAGATAAATTAAGCCATAGTTACAGAAATTACAAACTTTTTTCTGGGAAATTTCTTTACATCTCAAAAGTGGTAATTAAGAAATTGTTTTTATTAAGTGGCTGAAATATATAAAAGAAAAACATCAAATCTAAGGGTTAAGTTCAGTTTCATGTATGATTTATTTCACAGCTGCTTGCCTTTCAAAATTAAACTTTATATACGTTTGCATAGTCAGATACAATACTCATTTTGGATATGTTTATTCAACTACTCAGCTTCTAGGTATAGATTTTACTACATACAATGTCTAAGAATGCTAAAATAATACAACGATTCCAGAAAGGAGAATAAACCCTTTACTAACCTTAAGACATGTGGTTTTGACTGAGAATATTCTGATTATTTTGCCATTTTACATATTTGTTTCCACAATCTGAAAGTGTCAGAATTTTGCCTGCATATAGGCCCATTTACAAACATAATATGCTCTGTTGTAATTTTTATGTGCAGCGTATATAATATACATGTTATATTTATTATAATTTGACAGCATAACTTTTGCTTGTTCTGAAAGTCATATTTATTTTAAGGAAATTTAGATGGAAAAGAGTATTTTTTTTTTTTTTTTGAGACAGAGTTTCAAGCTAGCACCCTGCATAGAGTGCTGTGACATCACTGCTCAAAGCAATCTCCAACTTCGGGGCTTAAGCGACTCTCTTCCCTCAGCTTCCTGAGTAGCTGGGACTATAGGCACCTGCCACAATGCCCTGCTATTTTTTGGTTGTTGTTGTCATTTTTGTTTGGCAGGCCCGGGCTGGATTCAAAACTGCCAACTCTGGTGTATGTGGTTGATGTTTTAACTGCTTGAGCTACAGGTGCAATCCAGAAAATAATGTTTTATATTTGCCAATTTATGCCATTGTCAGTGTTTTTAATTCCTTAATGAAAATCTATATTGTCATCTCTTATCATTTTCTTGCGCCTTAAAAACATTCATAATAATTTCTTGACCTGTTGTCAATGAACTCTTAGTGTTCTTTTACCTGAAAATTTTTTTAAATTCATCTTTGCTTTTACAGGATATTTTCACTTGGTACAGCATTCTGGGTTAGGATTACTTTATGCAGTCTTCTGGTATCTATAGATTCCAAGGAGAAGTACACAATCATTTGTTCCCTCTATGTAAATTGTCATTTTTTTCTTCGTTAGATTTCAAGATATTCTTATTGATGTTGATTTTCAGCAGTTTACTGTGGCACATAAAGCATGGTTTTCTTTTTAGTCTTTCTATTTATCCTTCTTATAATTTGCTGGTCTTTTATCATCCATAAATGTATATCTTTCTTTTGACTGGGTAAATTTGAACTATAATGTTTTTTGACATACATTATTATTATCCATTCTCTCTCTTCTTCCCTTCGGCACTCCAATTACAGACGTGTAAGAACTTTTGATATTGCCTCACAGATCCCCGAGGTTCTGTTCGTTATTTTCAATCTTTTCATCTCCTACAGAGACTATAACAAGAGTTTCTCAGTAGAAGAAGTGGCATATGATAAATAAGGCACAAAAACACAAATGAAGATTGTGTATCACGTGGAGCAAATAAGGCCCTGTGCCTGGTGCATTGGCAACACGTAGTAGAGAGGAAGCTAAAGAAATAGAAAAAAACTAGAACACTAACAGTGCTACTGTCAGCATAAAATTTTAGTAAGAGCCATGAAGTAGTTATACTTAGAGGATTTCCAAATTCACTCCAGGAATGCAAATCTGTTTGTCACTGCTTTACTCTAGTAGTTTCCAAAATTCTTTTCGCAAGGGTTATTTTAGTGGGTAGAAGTGTCTAAAACTCTTGCTAACCCTTCGGGTACAAGTTAATTGACTTATAAAGTGATGCTGAAAATAATCCTCCACAAAACTCCCAGATTATTCTTTCCTATAAAGTCTTTTGGAAAATTCTTTGAAAATTCTATTATGTTTAAAATACCAGGGTCCTTTAACTTTAAGTTCTTTTTTTTTTTTCAGTATTATGCTAGGTTATTTTGTTTAGAAGCAGAGATAAAGTCAGTAATTGGTGTGTAGAACATTTCTTGAAGGAATAAGTACCCTCAGGAGAAAAGGAGTAACGGATGCAGAAAGATCAAGGGGTAGAGTGAAGCATATATGTGACCTCAGCTAGTATCTGGCCTCTGCCCAATACCATCAGAAACTCTTGAGCTTGAAGAGGTTGGATGAGGTTGAGAGAAACTCTTGAGCAGATGGGGTTGGATGTTTTATCTCAGATTTAGTTATTGACTGTGGACTGCTTTCAGAGAAAGACAGTTTCCTTCTAGTTATGGAAAATTTAGGGATCAGGGGATAAGCATCAATTGTTTACTGCATTCAGCTACCATTCACAATATCTGGGAAGAAGATGCACTGTTTTGCTACTGGAAATCTAGGCTAGATGACAATGTATGTCCAGTACTACCCTAATACTATTCTGAAAAAAACTACTAAAAATTGTTTAACAATATCATTTTATTATGTTCTAATGTCTGACTTTTGTCAGATATATTCTTGCACTTTGAAGATTCTTTTCAAAATAACTTTCCTTTTCATATGATCCAGCAATAGACCCCTTGGTATTCAAATGTATTGAACACATATCCCCAGAAAAACCTGTACAAGTACATTTATAGAAGCTTTATTCATAATTGTCAAAACTAGAACCAAGATATATTTCAGAAGATGAATTAATAAATAAACTGTGGTACAACCAGAAAATGGACTATCATTCAGCATTAAAGGAGTAAAGACATGAAGAGACTTAAATTCATATTAGTAAGTGAAGGAAGTCAATACCAAAAGAATATATTTTGTATTATTCCATTCTGAAAGAGACAAAACTGTGAAGACAGTAACAAGGTCAATAGATAGTTGCTAGATCTTAAGGAAGTGGGGGAATTGGTCAATGGATCACAGAGGATTTTTTAGGACGATGAAAGTTTTCTTTGTGATACTATAATGATATATACAACACTGAGTTGTACTCTATAAACTATGACTATTGGGTGATAATGATGTGTTAATTCAGGTTCATAGATTGCATCAATAATGATGATATAAGTCTAGAAATATTAGGTGTGGAGAAGGCCAACCAGTTGTCAAAGCAGGAAAGGGAATAGCCAAGAGTGCAGAGTAGAAACAGAATGTTAGCTAAGAACCAAATTGCAGTTAGAAACTGTTCCCTGGTGGGACTATAGACAGTAACCCACTCCTGGTGACCTTTTAATTGACCTGGAGCTCATTAACTTCTAAGTAGCATATCATGGGTGGTGTTAAGATTCCAGGAGGACAAATGTGTAAATAAGGAATTTGTCATAAAAACCTAAACTGTTTATGTAAAGTGTTATGTAGTTCCAAAATGTTAGTCACCCCAAATTAGGGAAATGTCAACCAATGCTGCCAGGAGAACAGCAGGGCAAAGTACTGAGCATATTGAAGACAGTATGTGCTGAGACTTGGTTGTCTTTCCCAACTCAAGAAAATGAACTGTCTCTTCCTCTGCAACATACTTTTGCTTCTCATCAAATGTTGTGCATGAGTAGTTTGGTATTTATGAACACTGTGTCATTGGCTTGACACAGTACCAGGGGCCCAGAGAACATTGAGATAGATCTGACCATAGCTCCATGCTGAACAGAGAAGGCTATGCATATGTGGAGACATCTGTTCTTATATTCAATTTTACTGTGAACCTAAAACTGACTTAAACAAAGCCTATTTAAAAGCAAAATAATAAAAATAAATGAAAAAAATTCTAATGCTAAAAGTTACTGCTAGATTTTGTAATAATACCATTTGTCAAACAAAATCAAATTTTCATGTCTACATTCTTTAGCTCTTTCTTGGGAAAGAAGTTTATATTTACACATACTATGAGATAAAACATGTTTGTAGAGAATTCTTTGTGATAATAGGAAGTTATTTATGGCTCAGTGCCTGTGGCTCAAGCAGCTAAAGTGCTAGCCACATACACCTGAGCTGGCAGGTTCAAATCTAGCCAGGGCTCACCAAACAATAATGATGGCTGCAACCAAACAGAAAAAATTGCCAGGTGTTGCAGCAGGCACTTGTAGTCCCAGTTAATTGGGAGGTGGAGGCAGGAGAATCACTGGAGCCCAGGAGTTGGAGGTTGCTGTGAGCTGTGATGCCAGGGCACTCTACCCAGGGTAATAGCTTGAGGCTCTGTCTCTAGAAGAAGAAGTTATTTCTTCCCTATGTTATGAGATGATTTAGACATCTTTTTATTCATTCTGTGCTATAAGAATCAGATATGATAGATCTTTGTTAATATGGTTTCATGTGTTATTCCTATATTCCTGTGGTATCTCTAATATCCTTAGATATTACGACAGGAATCCAGCAGTCCTATTATGTTTGATTTTGTGAAGTGAAATCTGTTGCACATCTGTGTATAAAGCAGTGACTTTTTCTAACACAATTTTAATTTCCTAAAACTACTGCCAAGGAAATGGAGTTTAGGTCCACTGGGCTAGAAAGTCATCAACAGAGGAAGCAAAACTGACCTAATGAATTTCAAACAAAACAAAAATTTCATAAAAGTCTAATTATCTGCCATCAACACAGATAAGGTCTTGAATAATGATTATGCATCATTAATTTAGTAATGTTTTGGGTACATTTTAACATATTGAGCCTGCAAGTATCTAATTATGGCTCTAAGTCTGAGACTTTATGGATTGCATTTTGCCTAGCAGTAATGGGATTTATTTTGATGGCGCTAATTAAATATAAAACAAAGCTAAAGGTTGGCAGAATCTTGAAATATAGTTACTATTCTCAGAATTTTTGTGTATTTCTAATAAATTATAACAATTAGTAATAGTACCCTATAACGAACAATAGTGGAGAATCACAAAACATGGGATAAAAAATCAACATTTTCATCTACCCATCAATGTCATTATATTCTAATGTTAACTGCCTAGTATGTTAGGTGTTTTAAATTATCTGCATATTTATTTCATCCTATCCACATAATAAATCTATGTGTTGTGTTGTTACTAATTTCCATTACAGAAGAAACGGAAGCTTTCCCACCACTGTGGAATGTAAATGATGTTACATGAGTTATTATGAAAGTTTTGAGATACAAAAAAAAGCAGGAAACATAAAATCCTTATGGACAGAAACAAATGAAACCCTCCCAGCAGCACCACTAAGCCAAGGACGTTGAAACTTGCACGGGTGAATCAGAAAGGACGCTGCCCACTCTTTCTTAGAAGTGAAATAATGAACCATAACACTGTCTTAAAACTTTCATAGTGACCTACCTACTAAATCTTGAATTCAGGAAGAGTACTTAGAACCAATTCTAGGAAGTGCTTCCAATATCTGTCCAGTTCTATAAAGTCTTCACACTAGGCTCATTTCATCTTTACCCACCTAGAAACTGAAAACCGAGATTTAGGGAGATGGAGTAATCTACACACATAATCCTGAACTAGTTAGTAGTAAAGCATGGATTTGAAAGTAGAATCTATAACAGTAAATCCCAAATTTAGTATTTGTTTTGAGTTTAAATATTATCTATATGAATACTTAAGACTCAAAATTATTGCCTAGAATAGAAGTATAAGTAGTAATCTACCATCAAAGATATTCTACTCCAAAGTCTTAAATTAAAAAACTAATAAATGGTATTTATGTGGGTAAATTGTACTCCTGCACACTATAAGCTCTAAGCTGAGATCTTGATGTAGAATTAAGATGCAAGACAAAATGTGGTATTTTCGTCAGGATAACCTTTTTCTTTTGAAAAGCCATAAATTACAGTACCATGATTAAGCTTTAAAGAGAGTGTTGTGGGCTATGGCCTACTATCACCCAAATATTTCCCATACTGACATGTTCGTGATATCTCAATTATACTATTAGAAATGTTCTATTTATATCAATATATTCTGTATTTTGAAGCACAAATATACCCGAGAAGCCTAACACTATCCTATCTACTTTTCTTTATAAGTGTTTGCTCAAGGAGGAGAATAAGCTTGGTGTCATTAGCAGGCTAGACCTCTGGAGGGAAAGAGAAAAAGAGGCTTCTCTAATAAGCAAGTACAAATTTCTCTCAACTTTAAAGGTTGTCCTGGGAAAGTTTTAAAAGTGGAAATAAGATAACCTGCTGCAATGTGTTTCAGTGGAGGATCAGACTCCTGACATTTACACCATATGTAACTGATATTTACACCACCCTTTGACATTTACATCGTATATTCCTGAAAGCCAGGAAACATGCCTGATTCAAGGGTTCAGTGAAGAAAGAGAAGGATAATGAGAGAAACTCTGGTCATAATCCTGAAAGCAAAAGGCAGACACATATGTTCATCTTTGTAATTACCTTGATATGATCTGACATATAACTTAGGGATAAGTTCTCAGGATATTACTCTATGTATCTCATAGAGTTGTGCAGATTACCTGAATCAACATAGTGCACAGTAAATAAAAAATGTCACTTGCTAAACTCAAAAGCCAATACCATTATCTCAGTTTACCAGGGACAATGAGCAGACTGAATCCTTGCAGTAACTAAGATACAAGTCCCTGTTATGCATCACATTAGTTGTGAACTCTAAAAAATTCATATTCCTTCAGCAAAAAAAAAAAAAAAAAAATTGGTGAACAATCATGTGCCTTTGTTCACTGAGTAACTAACATATGTTTATCTTATCACTGCACAGCTTTTATGGATGGACACTTTGTAATCATTAACATGGTTGTCTTACATCTCTAATTTTCTAGATATTTACATTCACAGAGTCATGGAGCTTAGTTTTTATTTTTTTATTTCTGTGATGCAAAGTAAGATTTTTATAAATACAATGTAAGAGTATTTACCTAAGTAAATTAATAAAAATTGTGTTCAACAATTTTCCCAAAATGAGTTATTATTGTGCTATATTGATACCAATAACTCAGAGACTAATTTGGCTTTACCTACCATCTTGAAAATATATCTGTGCTAAACATTTGTCACTGTTCTAATAAAGGTACCCACATTACTCTTCATGAAAAATGTCCTCATTTATGGTAGTAAGGACAAGGTAACAAAACCAAAAGTCATTGGATCAAACACAGATGTATGATCTAGCTTTACCCAACTAGAGTTAGGTCCTGTAGTTATATTCAAAGTCGAAAGATGGAGATGCTGTCCTTTAACAGAATGAGAAGACAATAGGGTGAAAACCTGGAACTGACAGAGACAGACAACAGCTATTCTGTGGGAATTGCTCACCCTAAAAAAGGAGGAGAGGCCATATTCTAAGTATCTAATTTGGGCTTAATTTGCCAGGTGTTAACAGCAAATAGATCAGCCCATAAACCTTATAGTCATACATGGACCAACATTATTTTCAATGTTTCAAAATTTCTAAATAGGAAATGGGTACAAATGTTTTTGTTACATGGACATGCTGTTTACTGCCAAAGTCAGGGCTTTCAGTGTGCCTGCCACCACTTTACCAAATAAGTAAGTTTTTATCTCTACCCCACTCCCAAACTCCCCTTTCTTAGTGCCCAATGTCTTTGCCTCTTTCTGTTCCCATGTGTAGCCCTCCTTTAGCTCCCAGTTATTAATGACAACATGTAGTGCTTGTTTTTCTATCTCTGAGATACTTTACTTAGGATAATCGTCTCTAATTCCATTTGAGTTGCTGTGAATGACATGGGACATTATTTGTTACTTTGCACGGCTAAGTAGTCCTCCATGATGTGTGTGTGTGTGAGTGTGTGTATGCACCATATTTTCCTTATCCAGTCACAAACTGATGGGCACTTAATTCCATATTTTTTTCAGTTGTTAATTTTGCTGTAATAAGCATCTGGGTACAAATAATCTTTTAGACAAAATGATTTCTTTTCCTTTGAGAACATACCCAGTACTGTGATTGTTGTATTGAATAGTATGTCAACTATACTTTCAACTTTTGGAGAACTCTCCATAGAGATTTTCTATAGAGGCTGTACTAGTCTTTACTCCCACCATGGTGTATAAGCATAACTTTTCTTGGCAGACACTGGTTTTTTTGACCCTCTAATAATGGGGATTCTCACAAGGATAAGGTGATTTTTCCTGTGACTTTAATTTGCATTTTCTTGATGATTAATGAAGTTGATTTTTTTATTTAACATTTTTTTACCATTTGTCTATTTTATTTTGAACAGGTTCTGTTCATGTTTTTTTGTTCATTTTTGTTTAGTTTTTTTTTAATTTTCTTGCTGTTTAATTTGAATTTTTTATTGATTATGGATATTAGTCCTTTGTCAGATGTATAGTTGTGCATGTTTTCTCCCATTATGTATGTTGCCTATTTATTCCGTTGATGATTTCCTTTCCTGTACAGAATAATTTTAATTGAATTAAGTCCCATTCGTTTATTTTTGCTGCTGTTGTACTTGCCTTTGGCACGTTAGTCACAAATTCATTACCTATACCAATATATAGAAGAAATTTTCTCTTGTTTTCTTATGTAACCTTATTATTTCATGCCCTATATTTACACCTTTAATATACTTCGATTTAATTTTATATATGATGAGAAATACAGGTCTTATAAAATTATTGTAATGTGTCTGGCCAATATTCCCAGCACAATTGATTAAATAGGGCATCCTTAAGCCAGTGTATGCTTTTGTCTGCTTCATTGAATGTCACTAAGTTGTGACTCTGTGATTTCACTTCTGGGTTCTCATTTTCATTCCATTTATTTATGTCGCCACTTTTATACCATTACCATGTTGTTTTGGTAACTGTAGCCTTGTAGTACAACCTGATTTTAGTTAATGTTGTTTCTGTATTTGTTCTTTTTCCTTACTATTGCTTTGGCTATTCAGATTCTTTTTTGATTCCAAATGAATCAAAGGATTATTTTGTAGATCTGTCAAATAAGACATTAGTGATTTGTTGAGTTTTCACTGAATCTGTAAATTGCATTAAGGAAAATAGTCTTTTCTTTTTTGTAGTTTTTGGCCAGGGCTGATTTTGAACCCACCACCTCTGGTACGTGGGGCTGGCGCCCTACTCCTTTGAGCCACAGGCACCACCCTAGGAAAATGGTCATTTTAAAGGTATGGATTCTACCAATTCATGAGCGTGGAATATCTTTCCATTTGTTGGTTTTATATATGGTTTCTTTCTCCGTGTTTTGTAGTTCTCTTAGTGGAAATCTTGTGCTTCCTTGGTTAGGCATAATCCCAAGTATTTTATTTTCTCTATAGTTATTGTAAATGGCATGGCACACTCAATTCAATTCTCAGCTTGACTGTTATTAAGTACATAGGAATGTTACTGATTTGTGTACATTGATTTTGTAAAGTGAGACTTTGCTGAAATTGCTTATCAATTCTGGGAGTTTTGGGTGGAGTTATTTAGGGTTTTCTAGGTATAGGACCATAGGGCTGGCAAACAAGAATAGTTTGGCCTCCTTTTTCCTGATGTAGATACCCTTTGTTTCTTTCATTTTCTCGATTTCTCTAGTGAGGACTTCCAGTACCATGTTGAATAGAAGTGTTGACATTGAGCACTTTGTCTTGTTCTAGTTTTTGAGAGAAGTCTTTTTGCTTTCCTCTATACAGCATGTTGTTGCTTGTGGGTTTCTCTATATATCTTTTATAATTTTGAAGTATGTTCCTTCTTTGCTAGTTTTTTGATTTTTTTTTACCATAGAAAGATGCTGGATTTTATCAAATGCTTTTTCTCCATCTATTGAAATGACCATGTGGTACTTGGTTTTGCTTCTGTTTTTTTAAGTAAATCACATTTATGGACTAGAGCTTAAATTAAAATGTCTCTTAGACTATGTATGCAGGAGAAGTATTTATTTAGTAAAGTTTATGAAATATCTTCCATAAATCATTTCTGAACCTATCTTTATTATTGAGTTATTAAAAATACTAAAAAACGATTGCAACGTCATGGCTTTAATTTATAGATAAGCACATGGAAGCTCAGAGTGATAAGTAATTTCCCCAGTGTTGTAAGAGAGAGAAGCAGAACTTCAGTCCACTTTGGGAAGATTCCAAATCTCAAGGCTTTTTAGCAACATTAATTGTCCTTAGAGTGATATCATCAGAGAGTCATTTTCATTTCCATAAATGCCGAGCACACTGTTCATTATGGCTTTCATACATATAGCAATCGTCCTGGTAAGCTCTGCAGCGAGGAAACATATTTATTATAATTTTATAATAATATAAAACTTTGTCTAGTCACAGACACTATTTCTCTCTGTACAACATATCTTGTACTACAACAAGCTACTTCCAGCAGTAACAGGGGATAGTCTGCTTTGGCATGTTAGGGAATAATAATTATTATTACTTTTATTCCGGCATAGATATTTCATAAAGGGATTATTGTGACTGGCCCTCTTGAGTAATCACTTTCTTTTTTTTATATGTAGTGAAAATGAACTGTCAGTGCTGAGTTATTCCTGTTTAAGAAGTTATTTTTCTGAATAGTCCAAAACATGTTTATCTTAGTTTTTTTTTCTGGCGGGTATAAAGTAAAATAATTTAAAGACGTGTTGTCATGCCCAAAATTCCTGTCAGATTTTCTTCTTTGTCAGAGAAGGAAGTAATGTCAGATTTTCTTCTTTGGAGAGAAGTCAATTTGGTAATGATGCCAGTTTTCATGGTTTCTGTGAGTTCCCTTCTGTTTGAATACCTGCCTTTGCTACTGAGATATTTAGTTCTTTTAAATTTTCTCTTTCCAAAGCTCCTAAAACATCACAGAGAAGTAATTTTACAGTAATTACATTTTTCATTATTTTTACTGCGGTGACTATATTTTTTATAAATATAAAATACAAATGTATGTATGTAAGTATGTATATACATACACACACATAGCACATATATATACACACACATGTATCTCTCCAATTCTCATATTGGCTTGGAGCTATTTTAACAGACAGGAACTGAAGCCCTGAAAACTTCATTGGTTCAAATGAGAATCTCCTCACTGTTCTAGAAAAAGATTTCAGTCAAAGGTTCTCATTTTGCAGATGGAGAAATACAGAATAAGAGAACTGAGAAGTTTGTCTGGAGTTACGGAAATGAATTATTGTTTTTTGTTTTTTGTTTTTTTCTGGATTTCATACTGATAATAAAAACCCAAGTACGTTCCTAAATTAAACCTTCTCTCATTTATTTAATACCCAGCAAAATATTAAAAGTTAGGTATTTTTCTTAACCCTACTTTAAAGATGGGGAAACTCAGAGACATATTAATTTGCCTAAAATTATGTCACCATTAAATAGCTGATCAAGTATTAAATTTTGGAGACTGTGGCTCTGGGACATATGACTCTACTTTGGTGTAAGGTGATGAATTTCCCGCTCACCTTTTTGTCTTGTGGTATTGGAAGCAAGAAGCTATTATACAAATCTATTTGCCTTAACACTGTTAAGATTACCCCTGATTAATTCTGGCAGTCTTTTAAGAGAGTGTACTGCTTTGTTTGCTTCTAACTAGTCTAAATACAAAAGCAGAAGAGATTAATTTTTAAATGGAAAACATGGTGGGGTTTGTTGGTTGATACATGAGATTTGGTAGTCTCAAAGAATCACTTAGGCTCTTTAAAAATCCCCAAACATCAAATAAACATTGTATTCATTATAATGAATTACTTTGTGAATGTTATAGAGTCAGAGACAGGACTACAGATATTTACAGCAGATTTTTGAAGCTAATTTTTGAGTGCATTGGTGTGTCCCTATAGTCCTAGCTTAGCAGGAAGACAGCTTGAACTTAGGAATTTGGAGGGCAATAGTGTGCCATGATCAGATGTGGAAATAACTACAGTACTCCATGTTGGGCAACAAAGTAAAACTCCATCTCTAAAAATATAAGTAAATAACAGACGGTGCCTGTGGCTCAAAGGAGTAGGGCACCGGCCCCATATACTGGAAGTGGTGGGTTCAAACCCAGCCTCGGCCAAAACTGCAAAAAAAAAAAAAAACATATGTGTCATATGTGTGTGTGTGTAAATAATACATTTAAAAAAATGTTTCAAACACATATTTAAGTTGGTAGAAAAAAATCTTTTAGGTCAAAGTATACTTAAAATTTTCATTTACCTAAAGTTATATTCCATCTCTCCTGACCTTCCTCTTACCTCTGTAAACACATAATGGAGAATGTTTGCAGAACTGATAATTTGTAGTCAACTAAAATT
>CAUYQV010074138.1:0-16860 GCA_963574575.1 Galagoides demidoff | reverse complement strand
GCAGCATCTCAGGCTACAAAACCAATAGTCACAAATCAGTAGCATTCATATATACCAATAATAGTCAAGCTGAAAAACAGTTATGGACTCTATTCCCTTTACAGTAGTGCCGAAGAAAATGAAATATCCGGGAGTGTACTTAACAAAGGACGTGAAAGATCTTTATAAAGAGAACTATGATACTCTGAAAAAAGAAATAGCCAAAGAAGTCAACAAATGGAAAAACATGCCATGCTCATGGCTACAAAGAATCAACATTGTTGAAATGTCCACACTACCCAAAGCAATCTACAGATTTAATGCAATCCCCATTAAAGCACCTCTGTCATACTTTCAAGATCTGGAACTAGTACTTCATTTTATATGGAAACAGAAAAAAACCTCAAATAGCCAAGACATTACTCAGAAATAAAAACAAATTAGGTGGAATCATGCTACCAGACTTCAGACTACATTATAAATCTATAGTGATCAAAGCAGCATGGCACTGGAACAAAAATAGGTAGATGTATGGAACAGAATTGAGAACCAAAAGATGAATTCACTCATTGTCATTTGATCTTCAATGGGCCTATCAAAAACATAAATTGGGGGAAAGACTCCTTATTTAACAAACAGTGCAGGGTGGATTGGCTGGCAATTTGTCGAAGACTGAAACTGGACTCATAACTTTCACCTCTAACAAAAATTGACTCTCACTGGATAAAAGACTTAAACCCAAGACATGAAACCATAAAAATTATTGGAGAGAGTGCAGGGGAAACACTTGAAGAAACTGACCTGGGAGAAAACTTTATGAGGAGGGCCCCAGGGCAATTGAAGCAATACCAAAAGTATATTACTGGGATCTGATCAAACTAAAAAGCTTCTGCACTGCCAAGAACACAGCAAGTAAAACAAGTAGATTGCCCTCAGAATGGGAGAGGATACTTGCAGGTTACATTTCCAAAGGTTTGATAACCAGAATCCATAGAAAAGTCAAAATTATTAATAAGAAAAGAACAAGTGATCCCATTTCACTATGGGCAAAAGACCTGAACAGAAGCTTCTCTGAAGAAGACAGGTGCATGGTCTACAGACACATGAAAAAATACTCATCATCTTTAATCATGAGAGAAATGCAAATCAAAACCACTTTGAGATACCATCTAACTCCAGTAAGAGTAGCCCACATAACAAAATCCCAAAACTACAGATGTTGGTGTGGATGTGGAGAGAAAGGAACACGTCTCCACTGCTGGTGGGAATGCAAGCTGATATGTTCCTTTTGGAAAGAAGTTTGAAGAACACTTGGGGATCTAAAAATTGACCTGCCATTGGATCCCACATTTCCTCTCCTAGGAGTATATCCAAAAGACCAAAAATCACTTTGCAAAAAAGATATCTGCACCAGATTATTCATTGCAGCTCAATTCATAATAGCCAAGTTATGGAAGAAGCCCAAGTGCCCATCCAGCCATGAATGGATTAATAAATTGTGGTGTATATGTATACTGTGGAATAATGCAGTCTTAAAAAAAGATGGAGACTTTACCTCTTTTATGTTTACATGGAGGGACCTGGAACATATTCTCCTGAGTAAAGTATCTCAAGAATATTTATCTTACAAGGGTACAAGTGAATCTTTCTAAAAGCAGAGTATGAATGTTTTAACTCAATAACTAAGAAAATGACATGAAGGTTATGTTAACCAGTTTGATGAAAGTATTTCAAAATGTATATGAAAACAGCACACTACCAGTTTGATGGAAGTGTTTCGGATTGTGTGTGAAAACCCCACACTGTACCCCAGAAGTGCATTAATGTACATAGCTACCATTCAATAAAAAAGAAACAAATGTACATAGCTACCATTCAATAAAAAAGAAACAAACAAAAAACCCAGCACACTGTACCCCATGATTGCATTAATGTACATAGTTATGCTATAAGAAATTTTAAAAAAAAGAATAGAGGAAAAAGTATCCAAAGTACTCATTACTTCTATGAAATCAACTTACACTTTCTTATGAAAGCTAGAACACAACTATAGCCCAGGATGAAGGAGAGAAATGGAGTAGCAGGGCGAGGGGGGAGGGTAGGTTTGATAGAGGGAGGGTAAACGGCAGGACCACACCTATGGAGCATATTGCAAGGGTACAAGTCAAATCTATCAAGAGTAGAACATAAAGGTCTTAACACAATCAAGTAAATGAGGCAAAAGCTATATTAATTAGTTTGATGTAAGCACATCAAACTGTATAAAAAAACAACACATTGTACCCCACATATGCATAAATGTATTCATGATCTATGTGTATATGACTTAATAAAAAAAAAAGTAGTACTTTATTATGTCAAAGAAATCATTATTAGTATAAATTTTATTAAACATCCTTATAGGCATTATATTTTGGCATACTCTTTATTATTTTTATTTAATAATTGGTGTATTTCAAAAAATAGTTGATTCTTATTGTATACAATTGGGAAGATGCAGAAAGGCACAAGGAAGAAAACAGAAATCACACATGTTCATAATTTTATAACCTATAGGTAATCACTTTTATATTTTCATGTACTTCTAGTCTTTTTTTTTTTTACATGTTTACATAACAAAGTTAGGAATATGCTAATTTTGGTAGATTAAAAAAAGTACAAAATTCACCTAAATACCTCCTTGGGGGAGAATCCCAGGACAAAAGGAAATGAAAGAAGATTTCATGGGTTATTGGTACACACCCTTATCCTACCACACTAATTACCTTTTACAACCATAGGGTAAATTTATTTTTTTAGAGATGGGGTCTTGCTCTGTCTTCAGGCTGGAGTGCAGTGACACATTCATAGCTCACTACAGTCTTGAATTCCTAGCCTTAAGCAGTCCTCTTGCCTTGGCCTCCCAAAGCACTGGGATTTGGGATTACAGGCATAAGCTACTGCCCCAGCCAAATCTTTTTTGGATATGATCGACTATGAGGAAGGATTTCTATTTCAGGATTGTCAATACCTTATCCAGCATCATGGAGACCTCTTGACCAGATAGAATGAGATTGAGAAAGTTCATTTTAAAAATCTCAGGAGGATGAGATAGAGTGAGGGCTGAAAAATTACTTAAGGGGTAAAATGTATACTACTCAGGTGATAAACACATCAAAAACCCACACTCCACCATTACAAAATACATGGGTCATTACAAAAGTTTTGAGATACACAAAAGTCAAGAAATGTAAAATCTGCCTGGATAGGAAAAAACCTCCCAGCAAAAACTTTATTTGCAGTTTTTTTTTGGCCAGGGCCTGGGTTTGAACCTATTGCCTCTAGTATATGGGGTTGGCTCCCTACTCCTTTGAGCCATAGGCACTGCCCAACTTTATTATTATTATTTTTTTTTTTTAGGGTAGAGCCAGTCAAACTCATGCCTGTAGAATGTGATTAAGGTGGTGGTTTGGGGAGGTTAGGTCTGGGGTGTTATGTCCACATGCCATCCAAACAGACTAAAATCTCAGACTCAGAACTAAAACCTACATCTTAGTGGGCATCAGATCCATCGGGTGGTGGCACTCATGCTGGAAAGCCGGCTTTTCCTCCACATCCAAAGCACTTTCCCACCAGCTTCAGCTTTGCCCAGAATCTTTGGCATAGGGAGGTTTATTCAGGCCCTATTGCCCTGTGACATGCCCACTTCTATTTTACAGACAAAGAAATCAAGGCTAATGAAGAGTATATAATTTGCCAAATGTCACATAGCTAGTAAGTGAATGCAAATCTTTGTGATTCCAAAGCCTGTTTCTTGAGATTGCTAGCTTCTAACCAAACCTCCTGGGCACAGAGCCAACCTCATCTCTCTTGCAGTTAGGTGTGACCATGTGACAGAGCCTCGCCTAAAGGAATATGGACAGAAGGAAGGAATGCTATTCACAAGGTTGGCCCATGGAAGCTGTCCACAGTATATGGAGTATAGATACTCCATATTTTCTCTTCCCTGTGAGATGGTGAGATGTCATTGTCCAAGGAGGTCTTGAAAGCCACAGGTTGAGGATGGCAGATACTCTGTCAGCCTGCGTTCTTGAATGACTACATCCAGCAGAGAGACCACCCTCCCCTGCTACCACCTTCCCCTCTCTCAAGTCTATTAGACTTAATATGAGAGAGACATAATTAGGAAGTATCACCTTAACTATTACTAAATCACTTAGCAAGTAGGTGGCAGAACCCAAATACCAGGATATGAAGCCAGTTCTTTTGTGACCCCATAAACCCCTGCTCTTTTCACTACACCATTCTGCCACCTTCTGCATGAACTAAATGACAGAAACTGTCCTTCCACTCGGCTTGCTTGAAGACACAAAAGCATCCAAGGAAGTTCTAATTTAGACATTTTTCTCTCTGCTAGCCTCCATGCCACAAAAATACGTAGCCAATTGTATCATGACAACTGACTCAAACTGGCTTTCCACTAGTATGTTGCTTTTCTGGATGGTAAAAAGCAAGCAAAAGAGTCTGCAGTTGGTGTACACGGGAAAGACTCTCTGCCTAAGCCACCCCCTCCTGTGCCCCGGCTTTGCAATCCTTGGCCCTGCCTGGCCCTGGATTGAAGTTCTAGTCTCAGACTGTGTGTGACTGGGCCTCCTAGCACTGGAAGCCCTTCTCTGCCTGTCCTCCCCTGCCTAAGCTCACTTGCCAGCCTCTTCTCTCAGCAGCCATCTTGTTCTTCTCAATGTTGCCCACGTGTGTTCTACAAACTTTCTCACGCTGAATTTGTGCCCTGGTCCTTCTCATACTTTGAGGTGTAACTCAAATCTTCCCTCTTCTAAGAATCTTCCCCTGCTGACTCCTGTCCACAATAACGTGTCACTTTTTAAATACTTAATGTCTGCCAGGAACCTTATAATATTTGCTGTTTATTTTGTTTTACTTGCTTGATGTGCTAAGCTTTACCTACCCATTAAGGCTTAAACTCTCCCAAGGACACTGACTGTCATGTGCACAACGTGGTATCCAGCACAGCACCTGACATAGAATCTTGCAAATAGAAGAGGCTCAGTTATTAGTTATGGAGGATTCAAAGAGTAAAATAATGGCCACATCTTTCGCCTCTTCTATGTGTGCCTAGCCCTAGAACAATGGTTTCAAAACAACTGCTGACTGAATTCTACCTTTGTGGTTTGGAGCGTTCTCTGAAGCATTTTTTTTGGATTTTAAAACATGGCTCAAATTGGTCTACAGTGACCTCCAAGGCCCTATAATAGTGGTTCTCAAGCTTTAGCAAATCTGGCCCCTAGAGTCTCTAATTCAGTAATAAAGCCCAAGAATCTAGGCTTCTAACAGATAATGGTGATCTACTGGTCCAGGAACCACTCTTGGAGGACCGCTGCCTGACAAGGTCATGCCTCTTCCCTAGTCCCACCACTATCACACACCAGCATCTACTTTCTCTCTTGCTTAATCCCCTCCAGCAAGACTAACTTAAACACACCAGCTGTGCTCCTGCCCTGGGGCTTTTAATACTCATGTGTTTGTTCCCTCACCTTGCTCAGATCATTCCTCATATACCACCTTCTCTGTTCACCTGTTTCACAATGGCAATATCCTTCTCCCCCCAAACATTTACACACACTCTCTCATACACTCACACACTCCCTACCATATCCTTGTCCCACAATGCTTTTCTCTGTATCATACATGTCACAACATAGTGTATGTTTTACTTGTTTCCTCTCTGTCCCCCCCTGTAGCCCGGATATAAGATTCCTAAAGGCAGGTAGGGATTCTCATCTGTCTTACTCATCTGTATCCCAGAGGTTAGAACAGTGCTTGGCACATAAGCACTCAAAATACACTTGATGTTTTACTGGGATGACTATAGGGACCACGACTCTACCTGTTTTCAGACTGTAAACCATAAGGAAGACTGACCCAAGGCTGAAGTGAAAGGGGAATGAGCAACTCAGTCTTCCCTCTGCTGGGCGTGTCTAGGGCCCAGAGTGAAAGGCAATGGGAGCTACCACCAACCCTCCGGGAGCTCAGGACAAGTCGCCACTCTGACTTCACTTTTCTCATCTGTAAGATGAGGTTATTGGATAAAATATCTTTAATGTTGTATCTAACTCTAGAATCCTATGCTTACCTTCTCCTAGGTCTACATGTTACCAGATGAGAAATCTTGGGACCCCAGAACCTGTGAGCAGTTTTCTCCTAAGCATTTTTAATTTGGCTGTTGTCAATAACTTTAACACAACAAAAGTATTAAAATTTTATTAAGAATTATTTCCCAATGAAAGCTACAACCCCACAGCTGTGCTGCCTTTTGGGTTTTGTGTAAAGCAGAGTCCTTTTTCCTGGGTCCCAACAGGTGCCAAGCCAAATATGATCACATTTGGGTTGCCTCAGAAGTCAACCCATCCCAGGACTTCTAGGGAAACATCTAGAAATCTTGGGGTTTTTTTTTTCTGACCTGAACATATTGATATTTTAACATATAAATGTGATATACAAAATTATATGCTATAATTTTTAGCTTTATGGGCTGAGTCACAAATGCATTGGTTTATAGGCTAAGTCATAAACCATCTTACACATAGATTCTAGTAGAGAAAAAGTAGTGGATGCTGAAATTTACAAGAAAATTTATGGCAGAGAAACTGAAAATTGAGAACATTTGATCTTACAAGTAATTTTCTACAAACTGAGAAGTACTGGCCTATCAACCACATTTCAGAACACAGGGTGGAAGGTTAGCGTAGACTGCTCTGTTGCTTTATACGGATAGTTGTAACTTGGGTGGATTATCTAACCCAGTGTTTTTCAACATTTTTTATCTCACAGCATACTTGAACCTATAGTTAAACTTCTATGGCATACTTAAATTATGCTGATCAGAAAAAAAAAAGAGTAAAAAAGCGACTATACTTACTGTGCTTTGAACTCCTTTAGAAAATAATTTAATTAATGATCTTTAAAACTTTTCACAGCACACCTAAGATCCTCTCACAGCACAGCAGTGTGCCTCAGCACACCTGTTGAAAACCACTGACCTGCCCTCTCTGTATCTCAGCTTCCCCAGCTGTAAACTGGAAATGCTGATGATCGCACGGAGCACCTGAAGCTGTGGAGAAGCAACAGTTCAAATAAGGTGACACAAACAGCACTTTCCAAGCGGACCAGGCGCCTTACAAAGGCTTGGCCAATGTCACCTGTTATTATTCCTTGCTGAAGGCCATCAGGAGGTGCACTCAGGAAAGTGTTAACTCAGGCAAGAAGAGAGAGAGAAAATGGAGCATTTTGAGAAAAATGAAAAGATTAACAACAAGAAGGAGGAGGAGATGCAGGCAGTGCAAAGCCCTTGGAGAAGCTCTCTTTGTGCCTATTTAAGTTGAGATTCTGTTCATTTGAATCTTTAACAAAAACTATTAATCGCTGCTCATACACAGCTTCATCTGGTGGACAGAGCCTGAGGTTGTTGACTGTTCAGGCTGGAGATCAAGGGTTATCAGTGCACTCAGAGTTCAGAGCAAAGGCGATTTCAGGCATTCTTTTACATTATTTTTTCCACAAAACCTTAGGGCTGGAACAGAAACACTAGGGCCTGCAACTAAAGATTTTCTAAGAGTAATCTTTTATATGGAGGGGGAAAGGTTATAGGTATATTTTTGTCTGGTTACTTTTAAATTAAATTTTTAAAACTAAGGGCCTATGAAAAGAAGAGTTGGGCATAGCCAGAATTTGGGGGCTCTGGCTGGGCACCCTCTGCTCATTCTGTCTCTCCTTCCAAAGTGAATCAGCACTTTCCAAAGCCTGTTGACACCCTCTGAGGATTTTCCGAGTACACCCTGTGTTCCTCAGATGTCACTGAACTGTGCCTAGATTGGCCTTCAGGGCATTGACTCTTTAGCAAATAGATAATGTTCTAGAGAAAGCTTGAATTCTGTTCAACACTTGAACAGTGAGGTTGGAAAAGGTTGGAAAGCCCTTTGACGCTCCACAGTGAAGTTTATAGTTTCTTCTGTCTTCCTAAAATTCGCGTTCACAGGTAAGTAACTTGTACCTGTCTAGAGTATTTGAGGACTATGTTCTGCAAGCCCTTTCCTTGGACCCTTTAAGTCTTGGTTTGTTGTGTGTTGTGTTTCTGATTTACCTCTTGTCGTGCGGTAAACAATACAGTGATGCTTGGACAGAAACTTACAAAATGCATTAATTTCATAACATTGTATCCTATACAGGCCACTCTTGGTTTGCATCCCATTTATAACAATACTATTTTATGCATCAGGTCTCTTGAATGTGTGTGTGTGTGTGTGTGTGTGTGTGTGTGTGTGTGTCTGTCTGTCTGTCTGTCTGTCTGTCTGTGTATGTGGTATATGTGGGTGTAAGGTGCAAACAGGTGAATAGATTGAATAATCTGCCCAAAGTAAAAATACCAGAGAGCTTCTTTTTAAATTTGGCTTTAAGAAAACACAATTTTCTGTTTGCACAGATAATCACAAAGTCTTCTCTGGAAAGCTGGTTTAATACATGTTGACCCAAAGAAGTTACCGAGGCAAAAATCTAAATCAATGCAGGTTTATTAAACCAAAGTTGAGAACATCCCCAAGGAAAAACACAATCTACACACAAAGCTGAGGGGTCTCTGGTTTTGGGATTTTGTGATGTGGGCTAATCTTATTGGGGTTAGATGATATCTCAAAGTGGTTTTGATTTGCATTTCTCTGATGATTAAGGATGATGAGCATTTTTTCATGTGTTTGTAAGCCATGCGTCTGTCTTCTTCAGAGAAGTTTCTCTTCAAGTCCCTTGTCCACCCTGAGATGAGATGGGATCACTTGTTCTTTTCTTGCTAATACATTTGAGTTCTCTGTGGATTCTGGTTATTAAACCTTTGCAAATATCTTCTCCCATTCTGAGGGCTGTCTGCTTGCTTTACTTACTGTGTCTTTGGCTGTGCAGAAGCTTTTTAGTTTGATCAGATCCCAGTAATGTATTTTTGGTGTTGCTTCAATTGCCCGGGAGTTTTTCCTCATAAAATATTCTCCCAGGCCGATTTCTTCAAGTGTTTTTCCTGCACTTTCTTCTAGTATTTTTATAGTTTTATGTCTTAAGTTTAGATCTTTAATCCAGTGAGAGTCTAGCTTAGTTAATAATGAAAGGTGTGGGTCCAGTTTCAGTCTTTTATAGGTCGCCAGCCAGTTCACCCAGCACCATTTGTTAAATAGGGAATCTTTTCCCCTCTGAATGTTTTTAATTGGCTTATCAAAGATGAAATAATGGTAAGTAGCTGGGTTCATCTCTTGGTTCTCTATTCTGTTCCATACATCTACCTCTCTGTTCTTGTGCCAGTATGATGCAGTTTTGATCACTATTGATTTATAGTATAATCTGAGGTCTGGTAGCGTGATTCCTCCTGCTTTGTTTTCATTTCTGAGTAGTGTCTTGGCTATTTGAGGTTTTTTCCCTGATTCCATATAAAATGAAGTATTATTTTTTCTAGATCTTTAAAGTACGACAGTGGAGCTTTAATAGGGATTGCATTAAAATTGTATATTGCTTTGGACAATTCAATGGACATTTGCTTATGGACATTTCAACAATGTTGATTCTTCCTAGCCATGAGCATGGTATGTTTTTTCATTTGTTAACATTTTCAGCTATTTCTTTTCTTAGAGTTTCATAGTTCTCTTTATAGAGGTCTTTTATGTCCTTTGTTAGGTAAACTCCCAAATATTTCATCTTCTTTGGCACTACTATGAATGGAATAGAATCCTTAACTATTTTTTCAGCTTGACTGTTGTTGGTATATATAAAGGCTACTGATTTATGAGTGTTAATTTTGTAACCTGAGACTATGCTGTATTCCTTGTTCATTTCTAATAGTTTTGTAGTAGAATCCCTGGTGTTTTCCAGATATTTAATCATATCATCTGTGAAGAGTGGAAGTTTGATCTCCCCTGACCTTATATGGACACCCTTGTTCACCTTTTCTTGCCTAATTGTGATAGCTAAGACTTCCATTACAATGTTAAAAAGAAGTGGAGACAATGGGCAACCTTGCATGGTTCCTGATCTGAGTGGAAATGATTTCAATTTAACTCCTTTCAATACGATATTGGCTATAGGTTTGCTGTAAATGGCCTCTACCAGTTCAAGAAATGTCCCTTCTATACCAATTTTCTTAAGTGCTCTAATCAGGAAGGGATTCTGGATATTATCAAAAGCTTTTTCTGCATCAGTTAAGGGAATCATATGTCTTTGTTTTTTATTTTGTTTATGTGATGAATTATATTTATAGATTTATGTATATCAAACCAGCCTTGACACCCTGGGATAAAACCCAGTTGATCATGGTGTATAATTTGTTTGATGTGTTTCTGGATTCTGTTTGCTAGGATCTTGTTGAATTTTTTTGCATCAATATTCATTAGTGATATTGATCTATAATTTTCTTTTCTTATTGTGTCTTTTCCTGGTTTGGGGATCAAGGTGATGTTTGCTTCATAGCAGGTGCTAGGTAGTATTCCTTCTTTTTCTATATTTTGGAAAAGGTTAAGTAATATAGGTACTAGTTCCTCTTTAAAGATTTGGTAGAATTCTAATGTGAAGCCATCTGGTCCTCGGCTTTTCTTTTTAGGAAGATTTTGTATAGTTGATGCTATTTCAGAACTTGATATAGGTCTTTTCAACATTTCCACTTCATTCTGGCTAAGTCTACAAAGGTGGTGTGCCTCCAAGTATTGGTCTATTTCCTTCACATTTTCGTATTTCTGAGAATAGAGTTTCTTATAATATTCATTAAGGATTTTTTGAATTTCTGAGGAGTCCGTTGTTACTTTGTCTTTGCCATTTCTGATTGATGAAATTAGAGATTTTACTCTTTTATTCCTGGTTATGTTAGCCAAGGGTTTATCTATTTTATTGACCTTTTCAAAAAACTAACTTTTTCATTTATTGATCTGTTGTATAATCCTTTTATTTTCAATTTCATTTAATTCTGCTCTAATTTTGGTTATTTGTTTTCTTCTGCTGGGTTTGGGGTTCCCGTTGCTTGGGATGTCCCATTAAGTTGTTAACTTCCTCTCTTTGCATTCTCTTGAGGAAAGCTTGCAGTGCTATAAATTTCCCTCTTAGGACTGCCTTTGTGGTATCCCAGAAGTTCTGGTAGTTCATGTCTTCATTATCATTTTGCTCCAAAAATTTGCTATTTTCTTTCTTAATTTCATCTATGACCCAGCTATCATTTAGCATAAGGTTATTTAGTTTCCATCTCTTTGTGTGTATTTGCAGATTCCTGTTGTTACTGAGTTCAACTTTTATTGAATGATAGTCCAAGAAGATGCAAGGAATAATTTCTATTCTTTTAAATTTGTTGAGGTTAGACCTGTGACCTAAGATGTCATCAATTTTGGAGGATGTTCCATAGGCTGATGAGAGGAATGTGTATTCAATTTTGTTAGAATGAAATGTTCTGTAGATGTCTGTTAAATCTAGTTGTTGAATGGTTAAGTTTAAATCTAAAATTTTTTTGCTTAGTTTATTATTGGAGGATCTATCCAGCACTGCCAAAGGAGTGTTAAAATCTCCAACTATTATGGTGCTGGAGGAAATCAAGTTGCTCATGTCAGTTAGAGTCTCTGAGGTGCATTCTGGTTGGCTACATAAATGTTAATAATTGAAATCTCATGTTGAGTGTTTCCCTTAATAAATATGAAGTGACAATTCTTATCTTTCCTTACTTTTATTGGTTTAAAGCCTATTGTATCTGAGAATAAAATTGCAACACCTGATTTTTTCTGATTGCCATTTGCCTAAAATATAGATGACCATCCCTTCACCCTGAGTCTATATTTATCTTTTAAGGTAAGATGAGATTCTTGTATGCAGCAAATATCTGGCCTGAGTTTTTGTATCCAGTCAGCCAACCTGTGCCTCTTTAGAGGACAATTTAAATAATTCACATTAATTGAGAATATTGATAAGCCTGGTAGAATTTTTGGTATTGAGTTGTTCGAAAATCCAGTGGATATTTTTAATCCTTTTGCCACTGTGGAAGTTGGAATTTGATCAAAAGTTTCTGAGTGAGTTTACTTTGGTGGTAGAGGATTGTGCTGGTCATTATGGAGGATAGGTCTGAGAATATCCAGAGAGCTGGTTTAGTTATGGCAAATTTCTTCAGCATGTGAATCTCATTAAAGTATTTAATTTCTCCATCATAAATGAAACTCAGTTTAGCTGGATACAGGATCCTGGGTTATAAATTATTTTGTTTTAGGAGATTAAAAGATGATGACCATCTTCTTCTAGCTTCAAAGATTTCAGCAGAGAGATCTGCAGTCATTCTAATGGTCTTCCCCTTGTAGGTTATGGTTTTCTTTTGTCTGGCTGCTTGCAGAATTTTCTCCTTCATATCAACTTTGGCAAAGTTAATTATAATGTGTCTGGGAGATGTCTTATTTGGGTTGAATTGTGCTGGGGTTCAGAAATTGTCTGCTATCTGAATTTCAGAATCTCTTGGCATGTCTGGGAAGTTCTCTTTGATGATCTCATGGAGTAGTGCATCTGGGCCTTTTGAAGTCACCTTGTTGCCTTCAGGAATTAAGGCAAATATTAGTTTTCTTGGAATTATCCCAGAGCTCTCTGAGAGAATGATCCATTTTTGCTCTCCACTTCTCTTCCTCTTTGAGCATTTGGGAGCATTCAGAAGCTTTCTCTTCAATGTCAGAAATCTTGTTTACTGCCTGCTCCATTCTGTTACTAAGGGATCTAATTATTTCTCATATCTTGGAGGGCTGCAAGTTCTTGTTTGAATGTGTTGTCGAAATCTTTGGTGATTTGTCTTTGAATTCACTGAATTCCTGAGACAACTTTTGAAATGCTCCTTGAATTTCTAATTCCAACTTTACCTCCATTCTATTAATCTTATTTGCAATCCAGATTCTGAATTCAATTTCTGACATCTCAGCCATTTGTTTATGAAAGGGATCTTCTGGTATGTCTGCCGTGTCGTTCCTTCGGGGAGTTGATCTACTCTGGTTAGTCATGTTGCCAGAGTTTTTACACTGATACTGCCCCATGATTATTTTATACCATTGGCTAGATGAGCAGATAAGGTGAAGTTTGGTTGGGGGGCTCCTGGAGTAGGGATTAACCAGCCCTTTGCCCAAGAGCTGGGACTAGTGTCTGTACCTTTTCCCTTAGAGCTTTGCAAAGGACCCTTGCAGTGCTATGGCCTGAGACACTGGGGACCTGCTTGGTGTGGTGGGGCTACGTGGCTCTGTCTTGTTTTCAGCTGGTCTCTGTTCAATCCTAGTAAATCAGTAACTCTGGGTTGAAGTCTCAGCTGTGGAGAAATACCAGCAACTATGTCACCCCACCCCCACCCATGGGCAACAACTGGAAAAGGAAAATCAAACCTTCCCACAACCACACACCCAGGGTACCACTTTGGATAGTCCTTGGGTGATTGGCCCAGGTCAGGAGTTCCAAATCAATTGCCCTAGTCAGCACCACATCTCAAGTGGGAGAGTTCAAAAGGTCTCAAGCAACTAGATAGCAGGGTTCTGCTGGCAGCTCAAGTATGACTTGCTCTGGTGCTCCATGGAGTCAGAAGGACCCACCCAGAAAATGAATTAGTCTGGGAAGGGTGATGTCTTCTTCCCTACCTTGCACCTCTGTCACACCCAGTCACTGGTAACCCCACAGGGCTGTTTCCCAGTTCCTTCCAATGAGCAGATGCTCTAGAGCAAGGGTCCTGTCCCTCAGACCATTGGAGGGCTGGACTGTGGGCCTCAGGATGAGGCAGCTGCTAAGCAGGACAGGCAGCAGTGGCAAAAACACCCAGTAGGCCAGGTAAATGTCCCAGGCAGGCTGCATGTGGCACACAGGCCATAGTTTAAGGATGCCTGCTCTAGGGGGTTGTGCCTGCCTGAGTCACAGGGAGATATATGTCTCCTCGGCCAGACTGCCACACTCTGCCTCCAGCGAGCAGGGGGAGCTGAAGTCTGACAACCTCAGGTGCTTAATGGAAGCTGGGATATTTACTCAGTTCCAGACCTGCCCCAGATTGATGTTGCTGCCACTTATATCTTTGTAGAATTAGTGTTTCTGTCCTGGCTATATTCCTCTGTGGGCCAGGCCTCTGTTTGAGTTCACAGAAACTATGACTCAGGCCTGCCCTGTGCCGTTGCCTGTGCACCAATTCTCACAGAGCTGGTGTTTCCGTTTAGGCGGCACTCTGTGTTGGGGCAGGTGTGGTTAAAACTCATACTCAGCTCTCAGTTTCTGCTTCTCCCTGGGCTGGGACTCACACACAGTGCTCAATGTCTGTTTCTCCCTGGGCTGGTGCTGTTGCCCGACTTGCTTTTGTCTCAGCTACGTTCCCCTGGGGGCCGGGTGTTTCTTAAGCTCACTAAAGCAGCACTTCTGACTCAGCCCCATCCTGGGAGTATGCCATCTCTGTGCACACATATTCTAGTCTCTGACCCCGTCCTTCACCCAGGCAGGTACCACCTTAGACATACCCTTTACTCATGGGGCCTGCATTTCCATCCCGGATCTGTTCTGCCAGTGGCTGCCACGGGTTGCCAAGAGAGGTGGGGAATGTCTCCCCAAAATGTCCCCAGGGTTGTGAGCCCTATTGTTCCTGCAGCTGCTGCTGCGGGGCACAACTTCTCCCTCTCCCTCTAGGTCCACAGTTCTCTGTTTACGCCCATGTCACAGAATCAGCACAGACCTGCAAGAGCCCATGCCTTGTCCACACCTCTCAAGAAAATGCCCCAGAATCTGGACTCCATGGGGGACAGACTTTTAGACCTTGGGGTGAGAGTAGAGGGGAATGCTGGGAGTTCAGAATTGCAAGTAGAGAATATATACAGTTCTATGCCTGGTGGGAGAGTGCCACTAGTGTTAGTGGGTCCTCTCTGAAGAAGGAGTTCCAGTTTTTAGAGGGTCTCTCCCGTGGGATAAAATAGGAAGATATTAGAACTCTGCTCACTTGTTTGTAGAGAGTATATTGTGAGCCATTCTCATGGGAGAGAGGACTCCTGTCTGCTTGGTGATGGATTTTGTACCTATTGTTTGTTTTCTTGAAGTCGCAGCTCACCTCAGCAGGGTTGATGTGTGTTCTTCTACCTTCTCTCTTGGCTCAGCTCCAAACCATCAGCTCACTTGCTAAACTTTTGTCCTTTAACTCTCCTTCTGGATGGGGTCCTCTGTGGAAAGCTGGCTCCAGTTGGCCATCTTGCCTCCGCCTCTTGTCTCTCTCACTACTTGTTAATATTTTATTCACTTTTTAAGATTTATTTTTCTTAAGTCAGATTGATCATATGTATTTTTGATATGATATGACAAGAAGGGTACTCTATTTCTTTTTCCTCCCCAGATGTATGTCCCCTACCTAATCATGAGAAAAACATCAGACAAATCCCAGTGAAGGAACATTCTATAAAATATGAATAAGTGACCAATATTCTTTAATATTGTAAAAGTCATCAGAAACAAGGAAAGCATGAGAAATTGTCACAGGCAAGAGTTGCTTAAGGAGATATGAAAACTTAATATAATGTGGTAAATTTCATATCCTAGATGCAATACTAGAGCAGAAAAAGGAATTAGGTGAAAACTATAGGAATTTGAATAAATTGTGTACTTCAGTCAGTAATGATATATCAATATTGGTTCATTAATTGTAAAAATGTACCATTCTAATATAATATGTTTATAACTTAGTGCGGGGTACCTGGGAACTTTGTACCATCTTCATAATTTTCCTATAAAACTAAAATTGCTTTTAGCTATTTAAATTTAAGGAAATTCCACCAGGGTTTGTAAAAAAGTTATTTTTTTGTTGTGAAATATTTTATTTTATTTTTTTGAGACAGAGTCTCACTTTGCAGAGTCTGCAAAGAAAGACTCCCCTCTCTATGTCTAAAGGTAGACACAGAATCTACCCTTAGTAGAGTGCCATTGCATCATAGCTCACAGCAACCTCAAACTCTTGGGCTCAAGTGATTCTCTTGCCTCAGTCTCACTTTGCAGAGTCTGCAAAGAGAGACTCCCCCCTACCTGTGTCTAAAAGTAGACACAGAGTCTACCCTTAGTAGAGTGCCATCGCCTCATAGCTCACAGCAACCTCAAACTCTTGGACTCAAGTGATTCTCTTGCCTCAGCCTCCCAAGTAGCTGGGATTACAGGTACCCACCACAAAGCCCAGCTATTTTTAGGGATGAGGGGGTCTCACTCTTGCTCAGGCTGGTCTCAAACCTGTGAGCTCAGGCAATTCACCTGCCTCAGCCTCCCAGAGTGCTAAGATTATAGGCATGAGCTACTGCACCCAGCTTTTTTTTTTCTTTTTTAAATTATTTATTTAATAATTTCTTTTTTCTTTTTCTTTTTTTTTTTATTAATTGATAGCTGTATACATTAATGCAATCATGGGGTACATTGTACTGTTTTCATATACAATTTGAAATACTTTCATCAAGCTGGTTAACATAGATTTCATGTCCTTTGCTTAGTCATTGTATCAAAACATTTATATTCTAGTTCTAGAAAAGTTCACTTGTACCCTTGTTAGACAGATATATAGGTGATCTTTCTGGTCACCCTCCCACCACCCAACCGCCCTTCTCCCCTCCCCTTCCCCACACCCTCCCCATATTCTTGGGCTAGAATTAAGTTGTATCTTTCGTTTGAGAGCTCTAGATTAGTTTCATAAAAGGGCTGTGTACATTGGATACTTTTTCTTCCCTTCCTGTGATACTTTGCTAAGAAGAACATTTTCCAGTTCCATCCATGTAAACATGAAGGAGGTAAAGTCTCCGTTTTTCTTTAGGGCTGCATAGTATTCCATGGTGTACATATACCACAGTTTATTGATCCATTCGTGGATCA
>CAUYQV010074136.1:0-23319 GCA_963574575.1 Galagoides demidoff | reverse complement strand
CATGGCATCACAGCTCATAGCAACCTCCAACTCCTGGGCTCAAGCGAGTCTCCTGCCTCCGCCTCCCAAGTAGCTGGGACCACAGGCGCCCGCCACAACGCCCGGCCATTTTTTGGTTGCAGCCATCATTGTTGTTTTTGGCGGGCCCGGGCTGGGGATTCGAACCCACCACCTTAGGTGTACGTGGCTGGCACCTTAGCCAATTGAGCCACAGGCGTCGAGCCTCATGGATAATTTTTATTATTATCCTGATATGCTTGACTCTGTCAATCTTCAGAACCTTCTTTCAGCCCTTTTTGTTTGTTCTTCTTTGTTTTTAGGACTTGATCAAACTTAATTGCTTTCCGTCTAACTCTTCTAGTCATCCCTCTCAGTTTAATTTTTGAGCTCATCTTATCCTGTCCCTTAAGTTTGATCTCTGTCCTCTTTCTTCATCTTAATCTATATATTCATTGGGTAATCTTCTCTATTTTATAGCTCTAGAAGCTAAAGCAATGTCATGGGTGACCCCCAAATCAGTATCTGCAGCCCACATTTTTATCAGGACTGTTACGCCCACATTACCAGTTGACTATTCTACATTTCTATTGCATGCCTCAAAGATACCCATGATTCAACATATGCAGAACCAAAGTGACATCTTTCTTTCCATACAACATGGTGTCATTGTGCAGAGTTCCCCAAGGGAAAAAGAAGAAGCCCCTGCCTTAACTGCTTGACTGCTCTCTCTCCTTCACTGCCCCATACAAAATTGGTCACCAAGTTCTAAGGCTTATTCCTTGGAAGTATCTCTCAGATTCATTTATTACCCCTGTCCCTACTCCCACTGCCCCTGTTTCAAATATCAACATTTTTTTGCCCTGAATTACTACAAAAGCATCCAAAGTGGTCTCTTTGTCTCTATTTTTCTCTCCTGGTGCTCACTGCCACACATTTACCATAGCACAACCAGATTTTTTTCCCCTAAATTGTGAATGTGACTATAATATCCTGTGATTAATCTCATGGCCCGCAAACTAAAATCAATCTTTATAATGTGGATGTAATGTCAGTGTTGCAATTTGGACAGTCCGGAAAGAAGCTCAGGTGTGGAGGGCAGGTGCAACTTGCTTTGTTTGGCTCAAGGCAACTGAGAAGCTACATGAGAGATGAACGCTTATCCAGCTCCCAGAGGCCAGTGAGCTGAGTTACACAGATCGTCTGCCATCTATGATCTGCCATCTGCACAAGGGGAAGGTCCTGTGCACCTTTACCCCAGGGAACAAACGTGGCAACCGGCCAAGCAGCAGCTTCCTAGCATAACATTGCTGTGTACAGTTGTGGCTGTCTAGGAACCACGGCACCTTCCAGAAACATGAGCAAGCCCAGGCAGCTTTATCTCATCCCACACCCAAGATGGTGGGGAGAAAGTCCAAACCCCTTTGTTGGCCCCTACAGTGGCTTACTATGGGATTTGTGACTGGCTCCTGCTTCTCTCCCAAGACTCATCTCATTGCATCTTTTACTCAGATCAAACAGTGTGTGGTTCCTGGAATGTGCTGTCTTCATTATGCCCCAGCACTTGCCATTCTGATGTCTCTACAGTGAATAGTCTTTCAATTCTTCATGTGCTTAGCCCTTTCGCACTTCAGGTTTCAACCTATTGGCTCATCTTTATTTTTAAAGATATTTTTATTTCAGAACGTTAGTTCTTGTTACATGGATGAATTGTGTAAGGCTGAAGTCAAGGACGTTAGTGTGCCCATCACCACAACAGTGGACATTGTACCTGACAGGTAAGTGTTTATCCCTTATCCCCCTCCCAGCCTCCCTCCTTCTTACCGCTCATCTTCTTCCTTACTTCTGGGGTGACGTCCTGTCCTTCCCAGCCCTGACTCCCTCCCTGCACCTGACACCATGTTGGATGGTGAACCCCACTGAGTGCTCACCTTGTGCCCTGCATTTCACCATTATAGTACTGAATCATCACTACTGGATTACTCACTCTTGCTTTGACTAGACTGTAAGAAGCAGACGCCAGGGCCTTTGTTTTCTGAATCGCTGAATCTGACAGCGCATGGTGATTGGCACATAGTGGATGCTCATAAAGTATTTGACCAAAAAAATGTACTTAGGTTTTCCCAATTCTTTATTTCACTCAAAGAAGGATTCTCACTGGATTTTTGTCATAAAGGAGAAAGCTTTTATTTTCAATCAGCAACATATAGCTTGATCAATATTTCTTTACCTTCACCTTTAGTCAGCAATTACTCTCTCGACTTTGACTCTTACTGAGAAACTAACCATGGGGCAGAGAGTGTGTGTATATTTCAGGAAAGTAGGATGCAAGAAACACATGCTAACTTCCTCAATTACAGACTTTGAGTTTTAAGTTTTTAAAACTTTTCTGTTTCTTTTCTATGAGGGAAGGGATAGATAGTAATTCATAGAATTTAAATTTATATCATCGCTGTTAACATCAAGGTGACTATTCAAAGGTTTTATTCTATTACCTCATAAAATCCTTAGAACAATTCTGGGGAGTAAAAGGTATTACTGTTATTATTTCTACCATTTTACTCATCTGGACAGAGGGGACAAAAATGTGTAAAAATCACATAGCTAATGAATAACAACAGAGCTGGGACCAAAACCTATGATTTGTATATTTTATAAGCTTCACTCTTCCTATAGGTCATATTCCTTTTTGTCAAAGTGGTGCAAATAGTACTTTTTTCGAGTTTAATTTTCAGTAAAATATGACTGCCTAGGAACTACTGTTTCACATAATAATCATATTTGAATCAGCAAACATATGTTGTTTATTTTTCAAAATCACTGTAATGTTGATTTATGCTCAATCCTTGGGTCATCATAGTGCTCAGAGCAGTGTTATTTCTTTCTGGACTATCCCCTCACAATTCTTATTCACAGGATATTAGTGTGATTTATTATATTTTCCTACGTGTAATGCCATGAACCATTTATCTGATGTTTTCAACCTATTCGGTTTCAGCGATTTCTCCAATTTGTCTGGATTATTTTGTTTTTCCTACTGATTAGTGAGAGCTACATATATTATAAGGAATTGACCTTTTGTTGTCATGTTGCAACTTCCCCGTTGTATTTCTTGTTTTGTTTATTTTTATTTTGCTTAAGTTTAAAGCTTCCTTGTTGTTATATCTATTGATCTTCATAATGTTGTTTCTTCCATTGCTTTTGTGCATATACATGGTCATTTTCCAACATAGGATCAGTTAAATATTTATCTCCATTTCTTTTTCTTCTTTTTCTTCATTTTTTTTTTTTTTTTTTTTGGCAGATAAGAGTCTCACTCTGCTAGACTACCATCGTGCCAGCCTAGTTCACGACAATTTCTTGGGTTCAAATAATCCTCCTGCTTCAGCCTCCTGAGTAGCTGGGACTACAGGTATCCACCAAAAGATAACTTTATCTGTGTTTAGTAGAGATGGGGCCTCACTCTTGCTTGGGCTGTTCTCAGACCCCTGAGCTCAAGGGATCTTCTTGCCCCATCATTTCAGAGTGCGAGGGTTGCAAGCATGAGCCTTAGGCCTTGCCTCTTCTTTTTCTTTTAATTGTTTCACATTAAACCCTTGAAATCATCTGGAATTGATTTATGATGTGAGAGAGAATCAGAAATCTCTTCCAATAAGTTTTTAGTCAGTTTTCCTAATGTCATTTGTTCAACGATAGAAAACACATCCACTGTTTTTTTCTTTCAGACTCATCCTATAAGTGCTGCCAACCCAGCCAGCTCAGTATTTCTGGGAAATGTAAATATAAACCTTACTTACCAAGCCAATGAATATTACCAAAATATTTATAAAATATATCATTAGATGTTTTGGAGACAACACTATTTTACGTTAATTTTAAAATCTGAATTATTAAATAGGTGATACTCTTTCATGAAATAACACACAAAGTGTTTGTTAAAGAAATGTACTTTTTTCCTATTTTATACAAATTTAACTGTGGTTTCTTAATAATGCTAAAACCAGGCGGCACCTTGACTCAGTGAGTAGGGCACTGGCCCCATATACTGAGGGTGGTGGGTTCAAACCTGGCCCCAGCCAAACTGCAACTAAAAAATAGTCCAGTGTTGTGGCGGACACCTATAGTCCCAGCTACTCGGGAGGCTGAGGCAAGAGAATTGCCTGAGCCCAAGAGCTGGAGGCTGCTGTGAGCTGTGACACCCCAGCACTCTATCGAGGGTAACAAAATGAGACTCTATCTCTTAAAAAAAAAAATGCTAAAACCTAGGTACATCTAAGTATGTGGATTCCTTCAGCTGTGTGATAAAGCAATCTTGCCACAATTGGTCTGGCTCTGCCACTGATGTTTTTCTGTCCCTCCTCACTCTTCTTGTGATTCCTTTGTCCACATTCTCTCCCAGAGGTCCAGCATCTGCACTGACTTTTGTGAACCCAGAGTTGACTGTACATGTTTGCAGTTCTTTAGATTCCAACTCATCCCTCTTTTTTTCTTTTGAATAAGATTAACATGTTTTAGAGGGTCTGACAATTAAATTCACAAACTGTCCTAGAGAAAGTGCTACATTACCTCATTGCTGAATATCACTATGTCCACCTTCCCCTCACGAAGCTATGTACCAATGCCAGCACCTTCAAAGCAATTTTGGAACTCTTTTTCTGGAATGGTTATCACAGTTGTCGGCATATTACCCCTGATGTCCTAAATGTCATCAAAATGTCTTCCTTTCAATATTTCCTTTATCAGACCACAGGCCAAATTAGGTGAGCAGAGACCAGATTAGGTGAATAGGGAGAGTGTTGCAGTACATTTGTTTATTGGCTAAAAATCCTCTCACATACAATGCTAAACTGGGGCACATTGTTGTGATGAATGAGCCACACCTTTCTTATGCCAAGATTTTCAGTTAAGATTTTACCATTTCTCTATTGATGTTTACTTAATCTGCTTATGTTTTTCTTTTTCTTTTTCTTTGAGACAGAACCTCAAGCTGTCCCCCTGGGTAGAGTGCTGTAGCAGCACAGCTCACAGCAACCTCCAACTCCTGGGCTCAAGTGAGTCTTCTGCCTCAGCCTCCCAAGTAGCTGGGACTATAGGCATCTGCCACAACGCCCAGCTACTTTTTGGTTGCAGCCATCATTGTTGTTTGGTGGGCCTGGGCTGGATTCAAACCCTCTAGCTCAGGTGTATGTGGCTGGCGCCATAGCCATTTGAGCCACAGGCACCAAGCCAATCTGCTATGTTTTTCACAGCCAGTTGACAATTATCAAATATAATTTGATGAATTTTTGCAATGTTTTTATCAGTTCTGCTCATTACTGGCTGCCCTGACCTCTCTTCATCAATATTGCTTTCTCTTCCTTCAGAAAAACATTTAATGCATTGTCATTTTCTTCATGGAATTATCTTCATAAACTTGGACTAATATGTCCCTGATTTCACTTTAGCTCTTTCCAAGTTTAATATGAAATTTATGAATGTTTGTTCATTGCTTTAATTCAGGATCCAACATTCTCGTGATGGCACACAAAAACACACAACAACAATAATAATGACTCAGCAAGACTCCACCAAACATCAACACAAACAAAACTGTGAGATATTTAAATATTAAGATTATGGAACCTTATTGAGTGTTTCTTCAGTGCTGCCAACATAAGCACAAAGTGGCAAGTTTACAAATTTAATTGTCAGACCTTGGATATATGACAAAAATTGGAAATGCAAGCAAAGTCAGGGACATAAATAGAATAGATATCCATTGTTCTATCTTCCCAGAACCCAAGCTTCTTTCTACTGTTAGGATGCCCTGGTTTTCTTTTGTGGAAACCATTGCCCATCACGGCTATTGGTTTGTTGCCACTGTCAATCAAGTGACTCATTCTCCCATGCTAAGGAGTGGGTGCATGACTAATGCTGGACCATTCAGACTTTCTCCGTCATCCCCCTGGAACTTGTTATTCTATAAGGAATCACTCAAAACTGCATCAGTGATACAGTTCTGCACTCCCTCCCTTAATCTATAGCCTTTGCCACGTCTATGCCTTCCTATAGGGGTGGCACATACTTTTTCATCCCCAGACCATGTTACCTGCTTTTGTTAAAAGGATGTCAGGATGCCATATAGAACACTAGTCTTTTTTGTTTTTTTGAGACAGAGCCTCAAGCTGCTGCCCTGGGTAGAGTGTCCTGGCATCACAGCTCACAGCAACCTCCAACTTCGGGGTTCAAGTGATTCTCCTGCCTCCGCCTCCCAAGTAGCTGGGACTACAGGTCCCCACCACAAGGCCTGGCTTTTTTTTTTTTTTTTTGGGTTGCAGCCATCATTGCTGTTTGGTGGGCCAGGCTGGATTCGAACCCGCCAGCTCAGGTGTATGTGGCTGGCACCTTAGCCACTTGAGCCACAGGCGCCAAGCCATAAGTAGAGTCTTCAAAAGTTCTGGCACAACTGCATTCACTTGTTCTTGTGCCTCTGCCATTTCCATAGAAGAATGTGCTTGGTGGAGGCGGAGCCTACTGGCCCAGCAGAAGTCAGATGAGAGATAGCACATAGAATTGCCAGATACTCAGGTAAACATAAATCTTGGACAGACAACAAACACTTTTTTAGTATAAGTATGATATAAATATTGCAAGAGACATATTTATAATAAAAATTATTTGTTGTTGACTTAAAATTCAAATTTAACTGAGTGAGCATCCTGTATTTTTATTTAGTACATCTGGTAACTCCAAGAGCAGAGTCACCTCTAGTGAAATTCAGCCTAAATCAGCTGATTTGTGCACTTGTAAGAAATAAAGAATAATAGTCAGGTGTGGTTGCTCATGCCTGTAATATTAGCACTTTGAGAGGCTGAGGCAGGTGGATTGCTTGAGCTTGGGAGTTAGAGGTTGCTCTGAGCTATGACACCATGGCACTTTACCCAGGATGACAGAGTGAGACTCTGTCTCAAAAAGAAAAAGTAAAGTCAAGAAATAAAGAATAACTATGATTTCATGACCCTGAATTTTGGAGTGGTTTGTTTAGCAGCAATGGTTAATTGGTACACATTATAAAAGGACAATGATCTGAAAGGACTATTATTCTTTACTGGTATCTATAACCTGGATCTCTAGAAATCTCTGACTTCTATGCTTTCCCAAGTGATGTGGTTCTGTTTTTGTCTTTAGTTCTGTGAGCTATTCCATATTCTTCCAATGAATGATTCCCTTTTAAAATCAGGTTAGCTAGTCAATTTCTATTGCTTAAACCAAAAATCCTAATTATTGCAAATAGCAAGGCAGTTATAGTAAGGAGAAATTTTGAAGGGATGCTTTTCCATAGAGCTAAATTGTTGTCATCTCTGCCTAAGTAATCCTTTGACTTCCACATAACCAGCTTAGTTGCATGTTTAGCATTGACTTTTATCTGTCCATATGGTTGCTTTAAAATAACCCTAAGTCTACAAAACCATTTAACGTTAGTTGTGAATATTTTAATGCCTTTATCCTGACTCTCTAAATGGCCAACCAACAGAAAAGAAATAATAAGTTCCAGCGTAGGAGAGAAAAGTGGTCACTTGGCTTATTTCCCTAACCTTAAATAATTAGCAGTTATTATTTGTATTAAATTCCAAATGCCAGTTTTTATGGTATAAATGAACAACAAATTAGTCTTCTTAGTTATTGTTCATTCAACTTGAAGCCAGCTGTATATATGTATTATGTGTGTGAGGTGGTGACAGGGTGTCAGCACTATCAACTGTCTAATTTCTAACTTTTCTTTGGTATAGTTAGAAAAGCTTAAGCCCTATCATTTACATATTCAATAGGCTATGAAACAGTATAGTGAAAATTAGGTTCAGAAATCTACTGGATATTTCTTGAGCAGTATTTGCCTTTAATAACATATCCCTGGGATTCCACAATAAGAGTAAAAATATAAAATATAACATATAAATGCCATCTTGTGAAACATCAAACATCCATCCAGCCTGGCATTTTGCTTCTGAAAATGCCACTAAAGCATGTTTTGCTGCACGGTGTAGGAGTTTCCAGGATAGATGACAGGACTGGGGAATGTAGGTAGCACAGTGTGTTAGATTGAGAGCCAGGAGATATTGATCCTGCCTGGCCACGAGCTCACAATGCAAGAGAATATTCTCTGACATTTGCCTTTGAATCCCCATCTTCAGGCTTGGTGTAGGGGCTTAACTAATTTTGAATGAATAGATGAGTACACTGATGACAAATTATTTAAATATCTTTGAGCTCAATTTCCTAATCTGGCAATTGGAGGTGATGTACAAAGCTGAAATTCAGCAGTATTAGAGGAATGATATTAGGGTCAAAGAAGATAATGCATGTAAACCTGATTTGTAAACTGTAAGAAGTTCTACAAATGTAGCTACTATTTCCCACATGCTAAAACTAGCTAATAAAGAAGTGTTAGCATTCCAAGGTATACATATATCACAATTTATTAATCCATTCATGGATTGATGGGCACTAGGGCTTCTTCCATGACTTGGCAATTATGAATTGAGCTACAATGAACAATCTGGTGCAAATATCTTTGTTGCAAAGTGATTTTTGGTCTTTTAGATATACCATGGAATACTATGCAGCATTAAAAAACATGGAGACTTTACCTCTTTTATGTTTACATAGATGAAACTGGAAAATATTCTTCTTGGTGAAGTATCACAGGAATGGAAAAAAAATCCAATGTTCTCAGTACTACTATAAAACTAATTTATAATCACTTACACTTTCATATGAAAGATGAATCACCACTATAGCCCAGGATGAAGGAGGGAAGGGGAAGGGGATGGGAGAGAAGGGAGGTGGTTTGATAGAGGAAGGGTAAATTACAAGTCAAATCTATCAAGTATAGAACACAAACGTCTTAATACAGTGATTAAGTAAATGATGTGAAAGCTATGTTAATTAGTTGGATGTAAGCACTCCAATTTGTACAAAAAAATCAACACATTGAATCCCACAAAGGCATAAATGTATTCATGATCTATGTATATATGACTTAATAAAAGGGAAAAAAAGAAAAGAAAAACAATGGGAACATACCCCATTAATTTACAAAATTAAAAAAAAGAACTTCTAGATAACTAATAGATCAAAGAAAAAGCATCATTATATTTTAGGGAAATATATACCGAAGTTATAATGAGATATGACTTCATACTTCATAGGATGGCTATAATAAGGAAACTTAATACCAAGTGATAGTGAAGATATGGAGAAATTAGAGACCTCATATATTGCTGTTTTTGCAGCAACTTTGGAGACAGTTTGGCAGTTTCTCAAAATGTTATCATGGAATTACCATATGACTCAGTAATTCCACTCTTAGATGCATGTGTAGGAGAACTGAAAATATGTCTACACAAAAACTTGTACACAAATGTTCACGGCAACATTATTAACAATTGCCAAAGGTTGGAAACAGCCCAAATGCCCATCAATTGATGAATGGATAAACAAAATGTTGTATATCCATACAGTGGAATATTATTCAGCCATAAAAAGAAATAAAATCATGACTCTAAGCCCTATTTTGTGCCACAGCATCTTTTTAGTATCACCCTGTAAGCACTGCCTATATCCAAGTCAAGAACCTTTGATATATTTTATCAAGTTCAGCCTATAAGGATTATCTAGTTTGTATCTATGTAAAACTCACAACATGTTGGCAGAGGAAGGGGCAGAACCAATGTGTGTACTAAATTATATTTAGGTCCAACACATTCAGAGTCAGCGACTATTCAAAGCCTCAGCTTTCACAGATCCATGACGCATGCTTCGACTGCAAGGATACATGCTGTTCTGTTCTCCTAATACTGCAAGACCAACTATCTGGATAGGAACTCTGGACATCACTCTCAGGCCAGCTCTCCGAGCAGATCTAATCCACAATAAAGGCCTATGTAGCCACTGAGGAGAGAGAGAGAACATCAGACCTATAAGAAGAATGCGATTAAGTTGCTCTCTACCCGTATCCCAAAAGATGTGTTTGTATGATGTGCAAATTCATAGGAAGTTTTAGTTTAGATAGATTATATAATTTTATATTGGAAAATATGTTGTTACATTGAATAATTGTATAATAATTATAATTTGAAAAGGTCACTTCTGATTAGTTTCAGCTTTATTGCCTAAAAACTAGGGGAGCAGCTCGGCGCCTGTGGCTCAATCGGCTAGGGCGCCAGCCACGTACACCTAAGGTGGCGGGTTTGAATCCCCAGCCCTGGCCCGCCAAACAACAATGATGGCTGCAACCAAAAAATGGCCTGGCCTTGTGGCAAGCGCCTGTAGTCCCAGCTACTTGGGAGGCTGAGGCAGGAGACTCGCTTGAGCCCAGGAGTTGGAGGTTTCTATGAGCTGTAATGCCATGGCATTCTACCCAGGGGGATAGCTTGAGGCTCTGTCTCAAAAAAAAAAAAAAAAAAAAAACAAAACTAGTGGAGTGAATGTAATGGAGTTCACTTATGGTCTTAGACCCCCAGAACATTGAAAGCTGAGTAGACAAGTGTATTAAAAATGTATTCAAAAATTCATAAAGCTGTACCCTTATGACAAAAAAAGAAGTGTTCGCTTAATATCTCCTAAGATAACATGATGAAAGAATCTATGGATTTCTGTGGTTAATGGCATTCTAGTTATATTCCTGCAGCCCGTACCTAGCCACAAGGTATAGGTAGCTACTATTATTTATAATTGATCATTCATTTTGGCATTAACAATAAATCACCCCAAAGACACGTATTGAGGTATTGAGTTTTTATCTACTAATGGGCTAAGCTTTGCTAATATGTGCAGTCATTTAGTCAATGCACATTTTATACTCCTAGTAAAAAGTGATAGGAAGACGTGAGAGTGTAAAATCACGAGTGAAATGAATTTCACTAAAATTTTCAGAAACTTAGCTAACCATTACATGACCGGTAATGTGTCAGTAAAATAAAAATAGGTCTTATTTAATTTGTTGTCCTTGTAAACAACAGATGTTGCCAGGTGTTCTGCGGCTGTAATTGGAGTCTCTGAAGCCTTAGACCTTGCAGTAGAATAAAACAAGTAGCAAAGATAATTTCTTTTCCACTAGCATTAGTTCTCACTCCTATTAGGATCTGTTTATAAAGTAAGAAACATCATCTTCTGAAGTGGGTATTTGAATCACATTCCACCAAAACATGATTTCATTTAGACACAAATTTCATGGGCGAGTAGGGAAATACGGAAACTATAGATTCTTTGAGTGTCAGATGAAGCTAAGGGGAGAGAAAACTCATTATAAGTATTAGTTGCTCAAATTTCTCTGCCAGGACTGATTATAAATGCTGCACGTATGATGAAGCAAACAACTTAAGGTAAGAGGGATACGGTGCTATTTAGAAGAAAAGATAAAATGTGTGTACAAAACAAAGCAGTGCTCGGGGCCCTGTGTGGTAATATAGTAAAGTCGGGGAAATGGGAGTGGGGAAGCCAATAAAAATGACATACTAAAGCCATGTGTGGTCGAGAAAAAGCCATCTTCCTTTAATCCTCTTTTAATCAAAGAGGAGCAGTTTCTGAATGACACATGTAACTAAAAGTTAGTGCCTAAAGCCTCACTTACCGTTATCCCCTGAGACGCAGCCGACATTTTACTGTGCTGGCTAAAGCTGTAAGCTGGGTAAAACATACTCTTTGGGGCCTTTGAGCCTTACATTATCACATTTTCAAATGTCCCTATGAGTCCCAAGCACTGTCCCAGGAAGTCAGATTGACAATAAAACAGTCCCTAAAGACTCATCCAGACAGTTGCCACCATCAAAAAGAGGGTCAATATGAATTAGGCTACTCTGAATAACTCAAACACGGTGTCCACGGGACAAAGAAATGTTACGCAGTTCATTTATACACGACCTAGAGGTGGACGTGTTCTTACGGTGATATGTGCCTGGCCTAAGTATCTGCAAAGTGAGAGTACCTATTCTACCTGAAAGAGGTTATTAAATTGGAATTATTCTATATTCATTACATGTCCAGAACCACCCCAGAAACTAAGCAAGGGGGCTAGTTTAGAAAGGAGATAATTTATCCAGGCACCAACATGTGCGTGCACAGTCGGCTCCCGGCATCATTATTGCTGCGGCAGCAATAGTCCACTCTGTGGGATGTCAGGTGGCGGTTCCCACGGACAGGTCATTGCCTTGCTAGGAAAAAGCAAATGGAACCATTCTGACTCTGCCTACTGAGGCTGCAGTTACTCACAAGTCAGCAACTTCTCCAGAACCTCATATTCCCAGTCTCTTATTCTAGCTGTTTGGATATTTGCTATAACTAATCTGGGAAAGCATTCAGATGGCTGATTTAACTAGATGGGAGGATGAAATGAGATTCTTCCACATACATAGGTGAAATATCGTTCTCATGTATTGTACCTACAGAATAGGATTCAGATACTGTCCAATCATAGCAGATGTTTTGTTGGCAGAAATAGGGGTATCAAACAGAGGGAGACTCAAAAATATCAGGCTACCTTGGGTAGGTGGCAAATAGCAACTGGGTCAAGTCCACGGTCTGAAAAATGGTACCCTAAGCTCTATCTGAGAAGAGAGAAGAATATCTTCCCCCTACTTTTTGTCCTCTAAAAAAAGCATATTTTTCTATGTTAAAAAGGAGTTTCTTGGTATAATTCTTAGAGTAGATGAGAATTCAGGTTGCATTCCTGGCTTTATTAAGAAGGCATTTCTTATTCTGGAAGAAGCCAGTAAGATGTAGATCTAAACCATGACATATCCTTAAAAACTACAAAATTCTGGGTGACGCCTGTGGCTCAAAGGAGTAGGGCACCGGCCCCATTTGCGGGAGGTGGTGGGTTAAAACCCAGCCCTGGTCAAAAACTGCAAAAACAAAAAAACAAACAAACAGAAAACTACAAAATACTTAGGGGCAACCAAAATATATTTCTCGTTTGTTCCATGAATTTTCTTAAAAAAAATTTAATGTGAGAAGAAATATTGCCGATATTGCATGGATGAATTCTTTTGGCTATTAAGAGAATATGATAAAAGGTAAGTCTTTATATCAAAAGCAAAGAGGATTTTAAATCACAGAGAAAGGACTTGTTTGAATAGAAAATAGAAGTATAAAGGGTTCAGAGACTAATCTCTTATCTATCATGCTTTGGATGACATAGCCAACAGCATTTATTGAGTTCCTGTAACATGCAAAGGCCCAGTGCTGGGCATGGGCAGAGGTGGAGGCAATGAAACAGTAAGAACTATAACTTAGCTCGGCCAATCTTTATTGTCTCAAAAGAAGTTCCACTAAGTGGTTCTCATGAAAATAATAAAAATAGTTACTCTAGCATTTTCTCCATGGTTTAATGATCATCGCATCATTCATTTCATTTTGGGAATCAGAAATATGTAGAGATAACTCTAGTGCTTGCAAAAAATCTCTTAATGGTTTCATGTCCACATTACTGGCCTAATTTTTGTTGGTTATTGTTGCTATTGAGTTGTGTAAAGAATATAGTGTTCTTTACGTGTAGGGAAAAGGTAGGTTCTAAGAGAAACCAAGCAGGGTGACTTAAAGCATAGCTAGAATACAATGAGAACAATAAAAGTTGTATCCTGACACTGTTCAAGGGTCCAGAAGATTGAAGATTTAGAAAAAGAGTGGGACTGACAGGAGGTTTTAGAATTTCTTTCTTTGCATTGCCCCTATCCAAAGCTTACCTTGAACCATTATAAACAGAATGTGGAACGTTCACATTACTTCCTTCTACACAAATAGTGTGACCATTGTAACTGTGAATTAATTAATATATTCATGTCAAGAATAATTTTTCAAAACTTATGCATTAGTGATGGAATACACAGTAGTTGTTGCAAAGGTTAAATCTAGCTAGGAGAGATTGAATGTTTTCTGTAATCATAAATAGGTTTGAAAATTCCAGAGTGGTAAATAAGGTTGTACAAGGTTTGTGATAGGGAGAAATCTGAAACAAAACTTCAAACTGATGGCTGTTAGATGTTTTCCTTTTTATATTTGCTTGCGCTCTTTTGGAGGGGCAATCAACATTAAATAATGAAGGAAGGCGAAGGCAAGTTGAAAAGTGACAAGTGATAATAAGAACATTAATGATAATAATATCTAAGTTAAAATTATATACAGCTTGTAAGACACTGGCCTATGCCTTGTCATATTTTTATTATTTTAATTTTTATGGGTATGTAACAATTGTATATATTTATAGGGCACATGTGATGTTGTGATACTTTGACACAGGCATGATAGCTCAGACAGGTATTATTACCACCCCCAGCAGGCTCACTGAGGTTCATTCTCATGGCTCCAGTCACAAAGCTAGAGACTAGAAGTACTAAGTTCATAACCAGTTCTTTTGATTGTATCAAGAAGAGCCAAGGAAAGCTTTGCTATCTCACGAGCTAAATTATCTACCACGGACACGTAAGATGCTACCATATTGATTGGATTAAGCAGCTGCCAAGATGTCTGGGTAGGGGAGGTCATTGTGTTGAGTACAGAGACAGAGATGTCACTGTTTGTGCAGAAGGCACAGGAGTTTGGTTGACTAAATTTAGGTTTTTTTCTGCATTATTAAGTACCAACAGGATGTGGTTAAGAATCTGGCTTTCTAATTTTGAGTTGCTTTTTCTCCAAATAATGGTGATAATGTTCACTTCAAAAGTTTGAACAATTTTGCAAGGGAAATTCAAATCCATCTCCACAGGGCCTGCTTCCTGCCTGTATAGCATTACCTTTTTCCTCAATTGTGCCACCAAGAAATCGTATTTCCCTTCCCTCTCTTCTCTTTTTAAAACTCAAGAGGGGGCATGGTGATGGTAGTGAGAATGAATGTTCCATCTCTGCTTCCACAGACAAATCCTGAATGAGATGAGTGAGTTCTCATTAATCTTGAGCTAAATGTGAAGTTCGACGTGGAGCAGCCTCAGGTTCCACCTCTTTGTTCAGAGCCCTAGGTGTGTTATGAAGAAAATGTCAGAAGATTTCTTCTTTCTTGCTTCTGCACCCTGCCGTGATGTCTTATTCAACCTCTAGGTCCTCAAGAAACAAACAGTGCCTATCAAAATCTCCCCCTCCTGGCTCCTGTCTCACCCATAAACATGCACGGTGCCCGTGTTTGGGAGAGCTGATCAATTCTGGCAAAAAGCAGTCTCTTGACATGCTGTGGCCGAGCGCTCTAACGAATGATTTCCCCTGGTGATGGTGTTGGTACCCATCTCGCAGTCTCACAGTGCTTGTGCCTACATGACACCATGTGTCCACTGACCCTTCCTTCCAACCAGAGATGATTTTACCTGCCACGGGATCTCTGGGTTCATATCAGAAAAATCTGGCTGCTGAGAAAATAAGACTGGCGGTGGCCATGAGAAGGTGATGCAGTCCAGGAGGAGAAGGGGTCAGAATCCACAGCTCTCCTGTCAGGGCCGCAAGTGAGACTTCCTCCTTCCCGGCTCTGCATCAGCTCTGTGCTTGGCATTGTCCTGGCGCCTGGCAGAGGGAGTAGCTTCTCCACTGGGTCTGAGCTGGAACTCTGTAGAAAGTGCATTTGGGCTTCTATAGAAACTATGGAAACTGAGCTTTAGAGGAGGAAAGTGAGCAGCATCCACCACCTGTCTATTGCCTACATCCTGTCTGTTACAAGCCCAGGAGGCAGGTTGCAAAGCAAAGAGCAGGCCTAGGTCATGGTGGTTGTGGTGGTGGCACAACTGGATGCACTTTGGCACAGTTAGTAAGGGCATTTGACACGGAGGCTCCTTGGTTCTCAGTAAGCCACAGACTGCACAGGCAGAGATGCACACTGCAGCAGGGAGCAGGATTCCTGTGTTTTCATTGATTCCAAACAGTACCAGACGGACTAAGAACCAGGCCTGGTAGCCACCAGGATTCTTCTGTTTGCAGCCCACATCTCTTTCTTTTAGTCCATGGGGAAAGGGCCCACCGCTCCCTCTGTTACTGTACCCACCCTCCCTCTGTCTCGGGCAAGTCAACTTGGCCATGAAGTCTTTTACTTCCATGAGTCAGAAGGACTCAGACCAGTCATGTAATCATGAGAGTAGAGTACCTAGAATGGTATGGCGTCTCGTTAACTGTGTCACAGGAGTGAGTGAATAACTTGGAGAATCTTCAATGCCATGTGTAAAAGTACGTGGAAACAATATTCAAGGCCACTTATGGTTTCGCTGATTTTCTTAGCCTTTTGCTAATGCTTCCCCATTAATTATGCAGCCATTGTGTTTCTCTGATGGTAAAATACCCCAAGTGGCTCAACTCCAAACTGCAGATTTTTAGCTATTTGCTCTTCCTCTAACCTCTGGAAGCCGTGTGAGGGAGCATAATATTAGCCCCTTTCTATGTCATGGAAATTGAATGTATGCTCAGAGTAGAGTTGAAGTTGAAAAGAAAATCTTCTCTGACATATTTAACATATAGATAGTTCTAGCAAAGAAAAAGAAAAGATTGTAAAACTTCTCCCTTCTATCTACTTTCCATGAAGCTCTATGAGACATGAGGCATTGCTAGCCTGACCAATAGCTTTGGGAATCAGATCAGGTTTTAGCTATAAGCCAGTTGGTGCCATCCACGTAAGTGAAAATAGTTACCTAAGTGAGCAAGATTTTAATCACTAAGTCTAATTACAAAGTAGAGTAAATTATTATGAATGTATCGTAAAACATATAAATATAAATTATTTAAAAGTATCTTAAAACATGGTAAAAAGAAAAATTATCAACCAAACAGAAGTATGCTATGCTGGTAATTAATAACATTATTTGGGATTTAGGACATGCACACGTGTACTTGTTATATGCTATGACTATTTCTGACATCTGAACCCAGCATTCACAGACTAAAAACTTTATAACCTTTCTCTCACATTTAATCACAAGCTAAATTCTTTGACTCAAAGTTCACTTTAGTTTATAGGTCCTAATGGGAGTAATAGGAACATTTCACTTACACTAGGCTGAGGCAAACTTCAAATTACTCAACTGAAATGATCATAATTAGTCAAGAGAAGGTAAGAAATGGTGGGAAAATGAAAGGAAGACACTTGCCATAGATGTATGGATTTCCTAGTTTCAGATCTGGCCTTTTCTGTTTAACATCCTTCATTAAAATCTTCTAAATGCCACATATTCTCCAAATCAAGGAAAACCAAAGACTAGCACACTAACATTTCATCCTTGGTTCCTAAGCTAGTCGTCTGCCCAGGCATTTCTTACATATTAGTCCTGTTTGTACTCTGTCCACAATCATGGACCTCCCGCTTCATTCCACCTGCTTTCTAGAGGAATGAATGTGTGTGCTCTTCACTTGCCATGCTCTTCACAATGGTATTTTAGTGTGCTGTCTGTTACACCACTGGAGGGTGTGGAGAAGGCTGTTAGCACTCACCGGGTATTTATGTGCTCCTCTAACATCTTGGGGTTCTTTTGGGAGCATCTAACTGGGCTCCGGTCAAGACAACATTGGGCAAGGTGAAGTAAGCTACACTCAAGCCTAGTCCTTAAACAAGCCAATGTATCACCACAGCCCTTCCCTACCTTGCCCTATCAACTCTGGTGGGTAGGTAATGCAGATGGCATTGATGGTACATGACTGAGAGATGTCTGACCTAGACTGAAATTTCTGAACAAGAAATAAGCCTTGAGAGCTCAGCAGTATCTGCATCAGCCTCTAACATTAATTCCTATGACTAAAATATCATTCAGAAGGGCAAACTATACGATGTCTATTTAAAATTGTATTGGCCTGAATGTTGGAAACTTGATATGTTGTGCTTTCTAGTTTCCCCATGTCTCATGATAAAGACCAGTGAATAGGAATCTTCTCATCCATTTCATGGAGACCTTGATTGGCTGTTGCTAATAGGTACACAATTAATCTTCCAGTCCACCCGTCCATTTCTTTTTTACTTCTGCTCAATTGTAGCCTCCTGCCTGACACTGTCTCCTGACAAGGGGTATAAGAACTTGTCCTCCGTTCTGTGACAATGAAGCCATAGTTCTAAGTCGGAAGATATAGCTGCCTAATTCTGTGCCACACCTTTGTCTTTGCCACCTGTCAGACATTTCCTACCTGCATGCCTACCCCTGATTACAAATCCTTGGCATTAAGAACCTGGAAGTACCTGCCCAGACCCCTCTAAGTCACACATCCTGGAAATGTGGCATTTTCAAGTTGGAACTTTATAATTTTGTATATAAAATACATAATATGAAAGCAAGTACTCTGTAAAATCTAAAAAAAGATGCTATTAACTAATATTATTTGGATTAGCAACATAGCAGGTCTCATCCAAAGAGTCACAACTCCCGTCCAAGAGTTATAACCTTTGCTTACAACTTAGAGATACTGAAACAGTGTCAAATATTTCTAAAAGTTGCCTGAGAAAATATTGTACTAAAAATTCTTATTTTGTAGTCCAGGTACTATACCCAAGTTTCTCTCCATATCCATATGCTTCCTAGGAAATAGCACAGCTGCTAGAATAAATGAGTTCTGGGTTATATTTTTGGCTATTTCTCTGTTTGGGTATCTTTTGTACCTGCAGGGTTTTTTGTTGTTGTTGTTGTTTTGTTGTTGTTCTTTTTCTCCCTAGTTAGAGGAGAAAGACAAATGCTTCAGGAATTATTTCAGGAAACTATGTTACATAATCAATGCAAGGAGTTGGGGACCTCTGCGTCAGTTTCTCTCATTGAAATACAAGATAATATTTGATCAGAGCAAATAAGTTTCTAACACAGGCTAAGTGTGTCCTCAGCTTTCCCATAGTGAAACTGTTCTATATTAGGCATTTTGCAAGTCTTATTCTTATACAGTCATTTCTTCATAAGGAAAAGAACATAAAGGGATTTCACTGAATATATTTCTAGTACAGGAGTTATTTTTAAGGCCAACCAGGGAGAATTTCAGGATAATAGTGAGGGGGACAGACTGAAAATGTGTGACTCTGAATAGAAAATAAGATCTGACCCACATAAGTAAACAGTTATCTAAGAGCAGCCTCATTCACTAAATGCAAGGCTTCAGGAGACCTAGATTTTGAGCCCATACTTCCCCTGATGCTCAGTGGGGCTCCTTCATGCTACAAAATCTCTCCAGACCTCAGAGTCTTTATCTCTAAAAAGATAAAAATAACATATGCCAATTTTCCAGATTCCAGGACAGATACAAGGATTAACTAAATCATTTAGGAAAAGTATAGTTGGTGTATAAGTTTAGCACATATTTTTTTTGGTAATCTTTTTATCCCCTCCCCAGAAAGCAGAAAAGGAAGATAAAATTGAGTCAGAATTGTATGGTAAAAAGATTGACTTTTATGTAGGGATACCGAGTTTGTCCCATAACAGTGTAGTTATACTTGGTCTTGCACATGTTATAATACTAATTAGAGACTTAGGGATTGACCTTCAGAGTTTATGTATGCATCAGTAATATTCTATGTGATAAGACTGTACTCAACCTCGCTGGTATAAAGCTTATTCTATCAAAAAGAGAGCTTTAGAAATTAACCAGGAAGACTTCTCCTTGAGCTGGGTCCTATGGCCTCATGGTGATGCTTTCCTATGTCCAAGAACATAAGAGGTCAAGGTCTAGGATCAAAGGTGTACATATGATAAGTATTCTGAGCAAAGGATTTCTGAAGGTATAGGAAGGTGAGGAAAATCTCTTTAATATGTATTTATAGGGTATAACTTAGTGGCTAGACACTGGTTACTAAATTTACTAGCCATTCAATCTTAGAAAAATTGTTTAGTCTTGCTTTGTCTCAATATTCTCACCTGCAGAATGGGAAGATTAATCTAGGTCATAAAATTTTACAAGTATTAAATGAGATCCTGGAGTAAAATACCCAACATGATGCAAGAATCCCTTATAACAAATGTCACTGATACCTGAATCTGCTACTGCCACCTGTTTGAAATGTCAGTAATTTAAAATATTCTTCTGAACACAAGAAGGAAAAATTAAATGAGTAAATCAATGAGGACCCAAAGAGCTCTCTCTGGAAATGTGTTTTTGGAAGGTAATGGGTAACCAGCAACTTCTACTTACTTTAATCCATGAACTATAGCATCTAAATAGTATTTATTTCTCGAACATTAGAGTGATTTGAATATTTTCTTTTATTTTTAATTCCTTTACTTGCAGAAAAGTCAAAGCCTGGCTCCCCTTCTCTGAGATGTTATATATCCTCTAGTCACTCAGCACTTCTATTTTTATTTATTATTTATTTGTTCATTTGTTTATTTATTTATTTTGAGACAGAGTCTCCCTTTTTACCCTTGGTAGCGTGCCATGGTGTCACATTGCACAGCAACCTGGAACTCTTGGGCTCAAGCGATCCTCTTGCCTCATCCTCCCAAGTAGCTGGAACTACTGGTTACTATAGGCACATGCCTAATTATTTTTAGAGGCTGGGGCTTTCTGTGGCTCAGGCTTGACTTGAACCTGTGAGCTCAGGCAATCCACCTTCCTCGGTCTCCCAAAGAACTAGGATCACAAGCATGAGCCACCATGCCCAGCCCACTCAGCACTTTTAACTGAAGGCCATGCATGGTAGGACTAAAGTAAGGCAGAGAAGTGGAAGTCACAAAGGCCAGAAAAGGGAACAGAAGAGAATGTTGTTACGTGCTCATCATTTTCTTCATATCATAAGACTAAAGGCTGAAATCTTCTCTCACACTGAGTAAGACTTACTGTTGACTAGGAAACAATAGTTGAACAATTTCTCTTTTGTACAATTAAAGTACCAAGCTACAGGCAGTATTAGAATATCTTGTATAACATTTATTTTAGGTTTTCACGAGAGAAAGCAAGTAAAAAAAAAAAAACTACATTTAATGCAGTTTCAAGGTCTTCCTTTCTTCTCTGCTAGTGTTAGAAATTGCCTATATTTAAACATATAGAGGTGTCTTCAGAGAACCACAGGCATAGAGAATTAGCAATCTGTAAGTGGAAGCATCTTTTGGGTTTGAGAAACGTAAGCTATTGTGAAAGCTCAACAATACATGTTGAAATAATTAAATCTTTTGGAAATGATTGAACTGGATGTTTTCAAATAAGCAAATCTACATTTGTCATTCTGCATTCTTTTTATAGGAAGATGGTGTTTCTCCCTCCTGGTTAGGTAATTAAAAATAGTCATTTAAAATAGCCATTTGATGATCATTCATTATCAAACATTGCCGCACATGGGAAAAAAATGTTTTGGGGCTGAGACCTTGCTTACAAAATTTCATCCTTCAAAGGAAGTAATTCTCCAAAAGCTATTATTCACTCTCCAAGAATAGGCTTAAAAGCATTACTTCACACCTAAGTGTTCACAGCACAGAGCATCTCTCCCTTGGTGGCTAGGCTCCAGTGCCTGCATTTTATGGAGGTGCCATGCACCATCTTGAAATGCTGGACAGTTTCCAGTAGCATCAGGGTTTGGAAGAAGAGCTGCTGCTCCTTAGAACTTTACTTCTCCTGTGAATATTATTGTCTCAATTTATTTTAATGCAATGAGTGAGAGAGAAGGTGGGAATAAAATGCACACAGACGCTTCTATCTAACAGGCCTGCTGGTTTGGGCATCACAAAGAGAGGCACAGGAAAACCTTTGAGAGTTTGGAGCCTGCTGTGTGAGAGAGATAAAAGTAGCAGCAGTAAATTGGCTGCAGTACGAATGGCAGGTGCATTTGTTCACTGGAGGCAAGTTTGGCAATTTAGTTTTCAATGACCAGCTTGTCTCTCTAAGGTTCACCTTTCAAAGTCCTCCCTTTTGACCTCAGCTTACATCACGAAAGCCCTGTCTCTTCTTGAGTCTCCATGCTCCAGGTAAAGCTGACACTTTCCCTTGCTTCGTTTTGGGAAAAAAAAGTCCCAGTCTCCTTCTTGACTTACTGGGAGTGTAATTAAAAAGAGGTAAATGAAAAACTTGCTGAAGCAAATTGCACAGGAGATGATTACCCAAAGAAAAAGAAAATGTGTGTTGTATGTGGACAGTTTTGTCCCACCTCAGTAAACAGAGCTGAGGGGAGGAGAACTCTCAGGCAAAACATTGATTCTGACCTCACTACAGTGTTTCTATAGATAGAAGAGAATTCGACACCTTTGTTCCTACTGCCAGGAGGAGACATAAGAGATGTAGGTCAGAGGAGAAGAATTCAGAATGGAAAGGCTGATGAGAGCAATCTGTCTTCACTGAAAGGAGATGGAGGGAGGTGACAGTTGTCCAACTCCCAGCTTCAGATAAGCAAGGAGAAATGACTGCTATCTGGGTCTAGCTCATCTGGACCAAAAAAGACACATTCATTTTCCCTTTATATAAATGCACACATGACCTTGAAATGCACATGATCTACATGCCAGCTCTTGTTTATTTTTTGTACTCATCGTTTTTATTCTATTGGCTTATTTCTCCACCTCTGTATTTTCATCTTTCAATGTTTTAACGATTCCACAAAAGGTGATAATAATCCTCAAATTAAATAACAGTAATACCCTTGGAAACACCTTTGGTGGAGGTGATCATGTAGGGTCTCCCCGGATGACTTTATGTTTGGGACACTAAAATGGCTAGAATGAATGAGGTCACATGTTTTTTAAGTCTTAGTCAAAGAAATGGCCAATTAGTCCAAAGAAAGAATCAAGTGAAGGGTGTGTACATGTAAGTGATTTTTGAATTGCACAGTTGCTTGCTAATGAACATCAGTTTATCAAATATGCTTGTCCAAGGTTGAGCTGAAGATGGATGAAACGCATCTGATCCCCAAATCATTTCTCCCCTCATAAAATCAAAGGCCTCTGATTTTAGGCAGATGAATATGACTCATATTCAAAATTTAGTCCTTTTGTAAATGAATGACTAAACTTCGAGCTTCCATGAGATGAGGTCTCTTCTGCTTATTCTTACACTGGAGAGAGTGGGGCACAACTTTGGTGTTGCTCTTTTAAAATTATATTGATCATACCATAGAAATAGGTACCATAAGGAATAAGGCAGAAATGGTAGTAGAAGCTGATGCTTGATACCAACCAAAACCTTCTCAGTAGTCAGTGAGAAGGAAGTAAAGTCGTACATGTGTTGTGGGTACCACAAAGTAAGCAAAAGTATATAAAAGTAAACCTTGACTTTTAAATGAAATACATCATTCTATTTTTTTTTTTTTTTGAGACGGAGCCTCAAGCTATCCCCCTGGGTAGAGTGCCATGGCATCACATGTTCATAGCAACCTCCAACTCCTGGGCTCAAGCGAGTCTTCTGTCTCAGCCTCCCAAGTAGCTGGGACCACAGGCG
>CAUYQV010074135.1:0-16603 GCA_963574575.1 Galagoides demidoff | reverse complement strand
GTGACCATACCAGGTGAAGCCCTGATTTAGACCTTCATTCATTCATTCAACAAACACTGGATTCCTACTATGAGCCCTGGGATCTGCTCTCTTCCCATTGACACTCTAGTGGAAGAGAGAGTCAATGGCACAGTAGTCATGATAACTACTGTGTGGAAAGAGAAATGAAGCACGAGGACAGAGAGGGACTAGAACACACGGTGCATCTTCAAACAGAGTTGAGCATGCCTGGCCCTCAGCAAGTTGTATTGGGCACCTGGCCTGACTTACTTCCAGAAGCTACGGAGAATACGACAGAAGGATTATAGGATGCAGCTAACTCCTCAGAAAGCTCACTCTACACTTGTCAAGAAATGAGCAAATAATTCCAGAAAGTGTATAATTCTGTGTTCCGTGGTGGGGTGCTGATCCCATGTATGGTGGAAGTTTACCACCGGTAGAGGTCAACTTGGGCTGACGTGGTTAAGGAAGCTTCTAAGAAGAGGTGATCTGGGCCAGTGCTCTAAAGATGCATTAATTAGAGATGGAAAGAGGCTGATGTGCAGACCACAGGCTTTTATGAGATTGATGAGGATGTTCAACCCTGGAGAGGTTTGATACCTAGAAATGTCCATAGAAGAAGCATAACCCAGGGGGAAATGGAGACACAGGGCTTTGCTATATACCAATGTTAGAGGCTTGGGCAGGCCGTGTAATCTCTCTGTGCTTTAACATCTTCACTCATAAAGAAGGGGTAATAATTTGTCAGCCTCTCCCACTGGGTAGTATAAAGGGAGAAAGGGGATAATAGCTGGGAACTTGGCTGGGATAATAAAGAGTAATAAGAATAAGGCTATTAAAATATTAAGTATTAACTTTATGACTCTGCAGCTCACAATTGGAAATCTCTGTTTAATATACTGCAAAGAGTCTTGGAGCTATGAATTCTCTCTGAGTACTTTACTTTCTAAACCCACCAGATTTTATAAACATTAAAACCCAGTTTTCCTGGTTTTATTTTCTATGCTATAACCTTAACAGTCACTACATGCTGTATCTCCCTTCAAGTGGCTCCTGACTTAGCACAAAGGCACAAAGTTGAATAGGGCCCTGGAGACATCTTCTCTGACACAAGCTATATGCATTTCCTGCTGCAAAGAGGCCCTGTTCTTTGTTCTTTGCTCCTCGTGGCTACACACTTCAAAATCTAACTTTCTAGTTTTCAGCACAATTTTACTTGTACTTCGTAATTAATCCAGGGCTCTGTGTCCACAATAGAGCCCAAGGGGCAGAGTGGTGGGGGTGCCCCAGATGGTCTGCCCCCCTTGAGCATCACTCCAGTTTATGGAAAGGAATTTCTTTTTATTATATTTTATTTTATTTTTTATTTTTTGAGACAGAGCCTCAAGCTGTTACCCTGGGTAGAGTGCCATGGCATCACAGCTCACAGCAACCTCCAACTCCTGCACTCAAGCGAGTCTCCTGCCTCTGCCTCCCAAGTAGCTGGGACCACAGGTGCCCACCACAACGCCTGGCCATTTTTTGTTGCAGCCATCATTGTTGTTTGGTGGCCCAGGCTGGGGATTTGAACCCGCCACCTTAAGTGTATGTGGCTGGCACCTTAGCCGATTGAGCCACAGGCGCCGAGCCTATTTTATTTTTTGAAATAGAGCCTTGCTCTGTTGCCCTGTAGAGTGTCATGGCATCATCATAGCTCACAACAACCTCCAACTCTTAGTTTAAGAGATCCTCCTGCCTCAGCCTCCTGAGTAGCTGGGACTACAGATGCCCACCACCATCCCCAGATAGTTTTACTATTTTTAGTAGAGATGGGATCTCACTTTGGCTCAGGCTGGTCTTGAACTCCTGAGCTCAAGTGATCCACCCACCTCAACCTTCCAGAGTACTGGAATTACAGGCCTGAGCCACTGTGCCTGGTCTTTGGTCTCTTTAAACACAAACTTATTAGAAAGTAAGTGATCTGAAGCCAGTTGAGATCTAATACACATCCACATAAGAGAAAAACTCAATTCGATTCAAGATGGGGGGAAGGAGGAGAGGGGAGGTGGGGAGGAGATTGGTGAGCTCCCACATAATGGGCACAATGTAAGGGTATATGGCACACCTTCTGGGAGATAACTACAACAGGGACTGTACCTAACACAGGGAAACACTGTAACCTAATTGTACTCTCGCATTAATTTGAAAAAAAAAAAAAGTAAATGATCCCTGTATGCAATATACACATGTGACAGAATTCAACTTGTAGCCCCTAAATCTATTAAAATTTTTAAAAGGGGGAGGAAGTACATTATAATTCTCTTTTAAGATCAGAATTTCAGAATTTTGATATCATGGGCTCACACCATGGTGCTTGCTGGAATTTCTAAGAATTTTGGGGAGCAAGGCCTACAGTGCTCTGGGACATCTCGCCTTGCTTTTGCTCTCCTCTGTGTGGCCACTACAGTGGTGTATGTGAGTGCCAGACTTCCATAACCAGCTTGCCTTTCAGGGCACAGTAAGCTCCACCAATGACCACCATTGCCTCTCATGCTCAGCCACCTGGAGAGGACATTCTTGTTTCTCATTCCAATGGCTGAACTGAGATGGAGTGCTGGCTGCAAGCCAGCTATCACTAAGAACGAGGGATAATGAAGGGCCCTGCAGAGGGCATGGACCAGAAGGGCTCAGATGCCCTAGAGGTGGCTGACTGCCCTCAGCGGGCTTCCTTCCCAGGGCGCAGATGCTACTGCCACCTACTCCCCACCAAGGAGGGTCCCTGGCAGCTCTACCCCTTGAAATAAAGGCCACATAATCTCCCACAGAAAGTCCTGTTTCCCCCAGTCTTGGTCCCCTTTTCTCTTCCTATCCCGGGCTTCCATGACCTGCAGTGGCAACATCCTCTTGTCAGAGGAGATACCTGCTCTGCACCAGTCCACAGAGTAACTGATGACACCTTTCACCAGTTCCAACCCAGGAAGTCCTGGGTGCCATCAAGAATCAGGTCAGGAGGACAGACACTGTCTGATTCCACTCCTGTGAGTTACTGTGAGTAATCAGTGTAATATTTGGGCACAAATATACTGTTTTAGCGCTGGTTAAACTTAATGGACGTTCCTCTCTTACTGTCTGCTATCTGCTTTAAGTGGACAGTAGCAAATTTATGTGCCGGCCTTTAGCGGTTGGCCTTTAGTTAACTGTGATTTCAGCTTGATACCTACGTTCTTCCTGAAAACCTGAAGGAAGGATGACCTTGTGCTTGGAGAATGGGTTTCATCAATGTCTTATTTTTTAAGTTGCTTAAATCTGCCCTGTAAGCACCTGTGGAATCTGCTGGGGGAAGGGAAACTGTCTTAATCTGTGATGGGATGTAATTGCATACACTTATTTATTGAATGATTTGAAGGACAGCCACCTTTCCCTCTGGGTGCAAAATACTAGGAGACCCAGGAGCAGGTCTGTTTGTGTTACCACAGTATGTCCAGCACACAGCAGTTGCCCAACAAATGTTTACTGGTTGAATAAGCAAGATGAGTGCCCAGGGAAATTCTCAAGAACTAGTTTTCTGCTACTCTGTGCCTTCAAATATAATGGCTTCAAATCTATACAAGGACAAATCACAGTGCTGATACTAATTATAAGATGAATAAATTCTGGAAGTCAAATATTATAACTATAGTTAATAGTATTGTGTACTTGGCATTGCTAAAAGAGTAGATGTTAAATGTTCTTACTATAGAGAGAAGGAAGGGAGGGAAAAAGAATGAGGGAAGGAAGGAAGGGGATGGAGAGAGGGAAAGAAGGAAGGGGGAAGGGGGAAGGAAGGAAGGAAGGGGGAAGGAAGGAAGGAAGGGGGAAGGAAGGAAGGAAGGAAGGAAGGGGGATGAACAGAGGGAAAGAAGGAAGGGGGAAGGAAGGGGGAAGAAAGAAAGGAAGGAAAGAAGAGGGAGGGAAGGAAGGAAGAAAGGAAGGAGAAAGAAAATCAGTTTGCTATACTGACCTTGTTAACACTTGTGGCAGGACATTAATACAGGAAAGTAGTAATTTTAAAAGTTTATGCATTATCCCAACAATGATGTAATAGAATTGAGAATACTGGTTGGCTTTGGGGAAGAATGTAGGGCATGCAGGGGTACATATGGGACCAATATTTTCTCTCTTAAACATCTGCATCAAATGTGTCAAAATGACAAGTTTTCATTGAGCTGCTTATTGTGAGGTAATATCTTTATAAGGTGCTATAATTTTCTGCATTTTTGAGATATATGATAATTTAAAAAATGATTTTTAAACAAAGTCTCAATATTAACAATTTATAGCCTATTAGGGGAAATAAACCAACAACCTGTTCTCAGCTTTTTCTAGTTGCCAAACTCAAGAGTTTTACAACTGGCCTAAATAGGTTACAGCAAAGGCAGATGAAATGAATGGGCTGGGTTTTCATTCTGTTCTTTAATGACAGAATTTGCCAGAAGCAAAGATAGCCTGGACTCACCCAAGCTGGCTTCTCTTAGATCACAGGCCGGAGGAGGTGCCTCCCTCCCCAGCAGGGCAGGGCAGGTCCTGGGAACAGGGAGAAGTTATTCCAGGGCAGGGAGGGGGCAGCGCCCAGACCAGTCCTGGCCAGCTTGGCCGGCAGGAGTGGGCTGTGTGCAGAGGTCGTAAGGAGCTCAGCCTGGGAGGCTGGCTTGCTCACCTGATGCTGCTGAAGGGCCCCTGGAAAAGCCCAGGGTAGTCACATGACTTCAGACACTCCTTTTCAAGGTCACCTTCTCTGCAGTTACCCCTGCAGCTCCTCTGAGTTAGTGATTAAGATGGGGCAGGGCTAGACCCAGGGGACCCTGGGTAATTCCTCTTGTTATATGGACACTTTCCAAGTCTGCTGCTGCCCTTTTGCCTTTTCCACCTAGAGTTAGATTCAGTTTGTTGTTTGAGGGAGAAGTGAGCCTGACTCCTGCATCTCCCTTTCCCCCTCCTCCTTGTCTAAATGAATGGGGAGTAACTTCCAGTGCTCCTCCCCTTAGCCTGCTGTGGTCACAGAAAACTCACATAGTTACTTATTGGAAGAAGAGGATCTGGCCGCCTGTCACTGTCAGCCACTGCCCAGAGAGGAGACAGGTTCACCAAACTTTATTTGTCAGACGGCCAATGATTCTGGAGAACAGTGAAAGTGGCCTTTTCAAGACTGTCTTCCATTTCTAAAACCACAATTTTATACATGAAAGTTCAAAGCAAAAACCACCTTAATCCTTATCTTAAACAATAATTAACCCTTCTCTTAAATAACAATAATAACCCTCAACCCATAATAAACAATAATCAGCACAACCCCCTGACCCAAAACAACATTCCAATTCAAAAGTTAATCTCCTAGGACTGGAGCCTGTAGCTCAGCCACTAGGGTGCCAGTCACAGACACAGGAGCTGGTGGGTTTGAATCCAGTCCAGGACTGCCGAATAACCAAAAAAAATCACCGGGTGTTGTGGTGGGTGCCTTAGTCCCAGCTACTTGGGAGGCTGGGCAAGAATCACTTATGCCCAAGAGTGTGAACACTCTCATAAGACTCTGTCTCAAAAACAAACAAACAAAAGAAGTTAATCTCCTAAATCAACTGCCCTAAACTACTCAAAATAGACACTTTTAGGTGAAAGCTGAATTTACAAAATAGCAAGAATAGAAAACACGGGAAGGTCGAGAAGGTCGGTCGCATAGGACCGAACCTGCCAGACCAGCCGCCATCTCAGTACTAGCCTGATTGACTCCATCTTACTCTCACTACATGCGCTTTCACTTGGGACATCTTTGGCATGTCCCAAGTCTCTGTGGGAACCCCAGCAAGGCTGAGTATTCGCCTCTATCCAAGTGTCCCCAAGGTCACTTTGGCAGCCAGATTGAAGATTCCTTCTCCGCTCTGAGCCCTCACCTTTGAGAATTCTGCATTTCTGTCTTGGGGCCTGGTGCTTCCTCTGTGGCCCAGGCCAAGTGCCACCTGTGTCTCTCTGGCCTGTCCCCATAGGCTGTGAGATCAAGCCCATACAAGCTTCCTCTACATTGCCCCTCCATTCATCCTGTCCTGTCATGCTGACCATTTGGGCCAGGCCTTGGTGGTCTGATACCACACAGTCACTAGCACTTCCTAAATATAAGGTGACCAGACACCCCGCTTTTGGTGGGACAGTGCCAATTTTTAACAATTTGTCCCGCATCCCGCAGCGTTTTGAAAAAGTCCCGATTTTTGGAAAGAATGCATGACAAGTAGGGAACAGCAGGAGAATGGGAAGGGAATATACGGTTAGGCTGCTGAAAAGGTTAATGTAACTCCATTTGGGAATGAAGAGGTTAATGTAACTTCATTTGGAAATGAAAAGGCTAATGTCAACTCCCTACTCCCCTCCTGGGTAAGGTATCAGAAGGAGATGGCTCCCTCCCTTGCTTCTAGGCAAGGACAATTAGCTCAGAAGGAGCCAAACTGTAGGGAACAAACAAGTAGCCTCTACCTCTCTGGCGTAAGGTGACCAGACGTCCCACTTTTGGTGGGACAGTCCTGATTTTTAACAATTTGTCCTGTGTCCTGTGGCGTTTTAAAAAAGCACTGATTTTTGGAAAGAATGCACCACAAGCTAGGGAACACAGGAGAACAGGAAGGGAATATATGGTTTTCAGCTGCCATGTGGCTATTTCACCAGTATATGCATTTTATATTATTTTTGTTAATTTTATAATGTTAAACTTTAATAATAACAAATAATTGTTGAGAACTGATTATTGAGAACTACTTATCAAAGTTTGCATTGCTGTCAGCCCCCCCCCCCAATGGTGTCCCACTTTACCAATGTTAAAATCTGGTCACCTTACCTAAATAGTCTCTCAGCCTCTAGCCTCTCTGTTCTCACTTCAAGTGACTCTCCTAAGGGGTTCAGAGAGGGCCAGGCCTTGCTGCATCTGGGACGGGGGGCTGGGGAATGATACTTCAAATTTATGTCCTAATGCTCAACCACAGTCCAAGATGCTTGTGCCAGTTCATCACCAGGAGGATATGGTGACAACGTGGACTTGGAGCTGCACTCCTCTGGTTCCAATCCTGGGCTGATTGCTCATTGGTTGTGTTATCTTTAACAAATGACTGAACCTCAGTGCCTCTGTCTTCTTACCTGTCAAATGGGCGTCACCATGAAGCTTGTGAGGCATCTAGATCAGCATGAGCACCGTTCTTACCCAGCACACCAACCGTGGATAGACCTTTCATCCCAAAATACCACTTTTTTCAAGTCCCTCTTCATACTTGAAATCATCCAATGTTTCCTTCCACAGACTAGTATGGGAAGTGGGGGAAAAATAATTTTTTTTTGAGACAGAGTCTCACTATGTCACCTCAGTAGCATGCTGTGGCATCACAGCTCACAGCAACCTCAAACTCTTGGGCTTAGGCAATTCTATTGTCTCAACCTCCCAAGTAGCTGGGAATACAGGTGCCCACCACAATGCCCCGCTATTTTTTGGTTGTAGTTGTCACTGTTGTTTTAGCAGACCCAGGCCAGGTTCGAACCCACCACCCTCTGTACATGTGGTGGCACCATAACCACTGTGCTACAGGTGCTGCCCAGAAAAAGTAATTTTATAGTGGAGAACCCTGACAAACAGTCCCCGGCCAGGTGATCAAGGACAGTATCAACAGAGACCAGGCAGATTGTCGTGTGAGGATCAGGGCATGTGGCCCCTGTGGCCTTTCTTCAAAAACCCCTATCCCCAGCCCAGCTATGAGAAAAATACTGGACAAATCCAAATTAAGGGTCATGCCACAGAATACCTGATCAGTACTCCTCACATTCAGGTCATCAAAACCAAGGAAGTTCTGAGAAACTGTCACCTCAGGAGACATGACAACTGAATGAAACATGGGGTCTCGGTTAGGCTGCAGGAACCGAAAAAGGACACCAGGTGCAAATTAAGGATCTGAATGCAGCCTGGACTCGAGTTAATGACAAATGTGCCATACCGACATATTAATATCAATAAGAGAAGCTGAGTGTGAGGTACGTGGAAAGTCTCTGTACTGTCTTTGTAACTTTGAATGAATACAAATTCAGGACAGAATCCTGCAAGAGAGAAAGGACATTAGGGCAAAACTAGTGAAGTATTAGTAAAGTCTGGACTTCAGGTAAGAACGATCAGTATGTGATCATTGTGGCAAAGGTACTATAGTAATGTAAGATCCCAGCACTGGGGAAACTGGGCAACAGGAACATGAGAACTCTCTGTATTATCTTTGCAACTTTTTGGTGAATCTAAAGCTATTCCAAAATTTTAAGCTTGTTTAAATAAAAGAAAAGAAAAGTCGGTTGGGTACCAGCCACATGCACCGAGGCTAGAGGGTTCAAGCCCAGCCCGGGCCGCTAAAGAACAATGACAACTGCAACAGGAAAACATCCAGGCGTTGTGGCTCATGCCTGTAGTCCCAGCTACTTGAGAGGTTGAGGCAAGAGAATCACTTAAGCCCAAGAGTTTGAGGTTGCTGTGAGCTGTGATGCTACAGCACTCTACTGAGGACGACATAGTGAGACACTTGTCTCCAAAACAAACAAACAAAGTCTAAGGCAGTGATTTTCAACTGTTGTGCTGTAAGAGGATCTTAGGTGTGCCATGAAAATTTTTAAAGATCATTCATTTTTGAAAGAAGTTCAAAGCACAGGAAGTATATTCTCTCTCTTTTTATTTATTTATTTATTTTTGAGACAGAATCTCACTATGTCATCCTCAGCAGAATGCCATGGCGTCACAGCTCAAAGCAACCTCTGACTCTTGGGCTTAAGTGATTCTCTTCTCTCAGCCTCCCAAGTAGCTGGGACTACAGGTGCCCGCCACAATGCCCGGCTATTTTTTAGTTGTTGTTGTAGTTGTCACTGTTGTTTAGCAGGCTTGGGCAACCCACCAGCCCCAGTGTATGTGGCTGGCATCCTAACCACTAGCCACAGGTGCTGAGCCTCTCTCTCTCTCTTTATTTTTTACTATTTTTTTGACCATCATCACTGAAGTGTGAGTGTGCTGTGGAAGTTTGCCTGCGGGTTCAAGTGTGCTGTGATATTAAAAAAAAAAAAAAGGCTGAAAGACACTAATTTAGAGCATTAGTCTGGCTTTTGCTCCCAACTCCCTCAGCTCTTGAGAGGAACCCACCTCTCTGCCTGGGTAGGTCTTCCAAGGCCTCCCCACCAGCCCCCAGGAGGCATCTCTTCTGGGCCCCCAGCCCACCTCACTCTGCCTCAGTCCCCAGGGCCACCTTTCAAACTCAAGATCCCACCAGACCATGGGGACCCAGGGTGAGTGACTCTTCTCCTTCCACTCCTGCCCTGAACCCTCAGTCTCGCTGACTGCTCCCTCCTCTGAGTCCTTACACTGCTTTTCTCTTTCTCTCCTTTTAGTTTTATATTTTGCCAATTACTGTCGTCACATCCATTCCTCCCCTCACTGCAAACCGCTCAGTGGCAGGACCATCACATTTCTTTGTGTCACCATAGCATTTACTGCTTTCCTCCAGGTCACCTGCCTCCCTGCCAAAGAGCCTGTGCAAATGTTTTGGGCTTTTTTTTTTTTTTTGAAACAGAGTCTCACTTTGTTCCCCTCGGTAGAGTGCTATGGCATCACAGCTCACAGCAGCCTCCGGCTCTTGGGCCTAGGAGATTCTCTTGCCTCAGCCTCCAGAGTACCTGGAACTATAGGTGACTGCCATAATGCCTGGCTATTTTTTTTGTTGTTGCAGTTTGGCTGGGGCCGGGTTCAAACCCGCCACCCTTGGTATATGGGGCCAGCACCCTACTCACTGAGCCACAGGTGCCACCCCAATGTTTTGGGCTTTTACAAATGTTTGTTATTGCCAAGTGTGATGGCTCATGCCTGTAATCCCAGCAGTCTGGGAGGCCAACGTGGGAAGGCTGATTGAGGTCAGGAGTTTGAGACCATCCTGAGCAAGAGTAAGACCCCATCTCTATCAGCAATAGAAAAAGTAGTGGGCATGGTGATGGGCACTTGTCCCAGCTACTTGAGAGGCTGAAGCAGGAGAATTACTTTGAGCCCAAGAATTTGAGGTTGCTCTGAGCTATAATGATACTATAGCACTCTGCCAGGGTGACAGAGTGAGAATCTGTTTAAAAAACTAATAATAACAAAATAACATAACAGCCAGGAATGGCAGCTCATACCTGTCATCTGCACACCTGTAATCCCAGCACTCTCAGAGGCTGAGGCAGGAGGATCCCTTGAGCTGTGAAGTTCGAGATTAGCCTGAGCAAGATTGAGACCCCTGTCTCTACTAAAAATAGAAAAACTAGCCGGGAGTCATAGAGGGTGCCTGTAGTCCCAGCTACTCAAGAGACTGAGGAAGAGGAACGCTTGAGGTCAGGAGTTTGAGCTATGACACCATAGCACTCTAGTGTGGGCCACAGAGTGAGACTCTGTCAAAAAAAAACAAAAAAAAAATGTCTTGTAGTTAAAAACTTAACATAAAATGTAGGAAGAAAGACTCTAAGGAGGTCATGTGTGGAGAGAGGTCAGACCCAGTCTTGGGTCATCAGCCCCTCCCTGCCCTAAGACTGGTTGGTTCGCATAACCTTCAGCCTCTCTACTACCTCAGTGTAGTACTGAGCTCACGAGCACCTCTATTCTCAGACATGTGTGACACCAACATCAGTAATCAGACCCGATGCCGCAGGAATAGGACTTAGAAGGGACTAACAGCAAAAGTGAGTATGGTGTCTTCTTCCTGTCCATCTTTCCCAGGTGTTAAGAGCTTGCTCTTTGCCCTGAAGAAGAGAGTCTCAAGCATTCAACACCCGACAGCATTAATGACAACAACCGGATAACCTCAAGCCGTATCAATTTCCAGCTAACTGAAATCTAGCCATTAATTTGCACCCTCCCATCACTTTAAGCACATCATTTATTAGTAAAAGTGTTGTTGTCATGTGTTAATCAAGGGGAAGGTTTGATCCTATTAGTCAGAGTAAGCAAAGGTAACTGCCCTAGGGATCAATCCTGAAATCTCAATGGCATAATTCAACCAAGGATTATTTCTTGCCCTGCAGGTCAGGCAGCTCTGGCCTGGCACTCCTCCAAAGGGTAACTCAGGGTCTCTTTCCTTTTCGTGATGCCACTGCCTTGGAGTTCTTTCCTTCCAGTCATATAAGCAGGAAAGAAAGCAGAGACGATGCCTGATCTACACAGCCACAGACTGGAAATGACATTTCACTTCCATTCACATTCCACTGGTGACAAGGACTCCTGTGGCACTGCCGAGCTGCAACTGGAGAGTCTGTGTTCACAGGAAAAGTGGTCTGATGGTCCCACAGCACTGACTCTGCTGAAATAGCATTACATACGCCTTGAGCTCAGTGGTCGTCTTGGAGACCAATAAGGTCTTCAGTTAATTCCCTGCAGAATTTATGGGAGAAATCTACCCAGAAAATCCTGCTGTCAAGCTTCCTGATAACAACAGCCATCATTTCCTGAATCTTACTGCACAGCAGACACCAATCTGAGTGTTTTGCATTCATCATTTCACATAACCCACCTACCTGCTCTGTAATATGATTATTCTTATTTTACAGATAAGAAAAATATTTTTGGTCCCCTGCTTTAGTTTGCTAGGGCTACCATTTAAAAAAATACTGCAGGCTGAGTGGCTTAAACAATAAACATTTATTTTCTCACAGTTCTGGAGGCTGGAAGTCTGAAGTCAAGATATTGGCAAGGCTAGTTTCTTCTGAGGCCTCCTCTGGCTTATAGAGGGCCACGTTTTTGCTGTGTCTTCAAATGGTCTTTCCTGTCTATGTGCATATTTGTCTAAATTTCCTCTTAAAAAACACCAGCCATATTGGATAAAGGCTACAATAAACACTTCATCTTAACTTAGTTACCTCTTGAAAGAATTTATCTGCAAATATGGTTACATTCTGAAGTACTGGGGGTTAGGGCATCAACATGTAAATATGGTGGGGATGCAAATCAGCCCATAACATCCCCCAATTTTTCTTTTTTTTCCTATTGTTTGGGATTCATTGAGAGTACAAAGAATTAGGTCACACTGATTGCATTTGTTAGATAAAGTGCCTGTCATAATTGTGTCCTGCCCCCAGGAGGTGTGCTACAGACTGTGACCAATTTTTCTTATGTGCATTTATCCTTTAAAAAAACTTAGAGTGTGTGCAAAGATTTCACCGTAAGTTGTTCATTGCAGTGTTACTGCTAAGCTAATAAAATTATCAGGTTAAGAATGGTGTCAGCTGCAATTAACAGAAAACCCAACTTGGAGTGTCTTAAACCTGACAAGAAGTTCAAATACAGGTTGATATTGACACTGGTTCAATGGCTCTCTGAAAATCTTTTAGTATTGTCTCAGGCCTATCTCCTCGTGGCACAAAATGGCTACTGCAGCTCCATAGACATCACACCTACGTTTTAGGCAGTAAGATGGGGAAAGAAAGATTGTATCTTCTGTCTCTTTTTATCAAGAAAGAAAAACTTCTGGCTCGGCGCCTGTGGCTCAATCGGCTAACGCGCCAGCCACGTACACCTAAGGTGGCGGGTTCGAATCCCCAGCCCGGGCCCGCCAAACAACAATGATGGCTGCAACCAAAAAATGGCCGGGCGTTGTGGCGGGCGCCTGTGGTCCCAGCTACTTGGGAGGCAGAGGAAGCAGGAGACTCACTTGAGCCCAGGAGTTGGAGGTTGCTATGTGCTGTTATGCCATGGCACTCTACCCTGGGGGATAGCTTGAGGCTCTGTCTCAAAAAAAAAAAAAAAAAAAAGAACAGACTAAGCAAAAGTGGGACCACATCTCTACTAAAAATAGAAAAACTACCCAGGCATGGTGACAGGCACCGATAATCCCAGCTACTCTGGAGGTTGAGGCAAGATCTCTTGAACCCAAGAGTTTGAGGTTGTTGTGAGCTATGATGTCACAGCATTCTACCAAGAACAACAGAATGAGACTCTCCCTCAGGAAACAGAAAAAAACAAAATTACAATGGTAAATTTTATGTCTATATTACCATAATAAAAATGGATTTTAAAAAAAGACTGCCTCAGCAGCACCTGTACCTTAGTGGGTAGGGCATGAGTGCACAGAGGCTGGTGGGTTCGAACCCAGCCCAGGCCAGCTAAAACAACAATGACAACTGCAACAAAAAAAACAGCCGGGCATTGTGGCGGGCACCTGTAGTTGCAGCTACTTTCAAGGCTGAGGCAAGAGAATCATTTAAGCCCAGGAGTTTGAGGTTGCTGTGAGCTGTGATGTCACAGCACTGTACCGAGGGCAACATAGTGAGACTCTGTCTCAAAAAAAAAAAAGACTGCCTTGCCGGGTGCGGTGGCTCACGCCTGTAATCCCAGCACTGTGGGAGGCTGAGGAGGGAGGATTGCTCAAGCTCAGGAGTTTGAGACTTGCCTGAGCGAGAGTGAGACCCTGTCTCATGAAAAAAATGGAAAAACCCAGCCGGGCGCCATGGAGAGCACCTGTAATCCCAGCGGCTTCGGAGTCTGAGGCAGCAGGATGCCTGCAGCCAAAGTCTGAGGTTGTAGTGATCTCCCACGCCACTGCACTCTGCTCAGGGTACAAGGTAGAACTCTGTCTCGACAAAACAACAACAACAAAAATGACACTGCCCGATTCACCAAGACAAAGCTGGACCCTTGGCAAAGCGTGGGGCTGGATAACCTCTTAAGGGTCCTCCTACCTCCAGGGGATATGCTTTTCACTTGTCTGGATGTCACAGCTTTTGACTTTTCACCATACAAGCTTAAGACAGCTCCAGAAGTTGTAAGGTCCAACCCCATAGCTAGTACTTTGTTATCCAACTTAGAGTTGTGATTAGCACCTAGTTTAAAGACTAAAGCCTGGACCAAGTATGGTGGCTCACGTCTATAATCCCCAAACTACACAGGAGGCTGAGGTGGGCCAGTCACTTGAGACTGGGAATTTAAGACCAGCCTGAGCAATAGAGCAAGACCCATTTCTACAAAGAAAAAAAAAAAAAACTTTGTAATTATCCAGGGGTGGTGGTGTGTGACTGTAGTCCTAGCTACTTGGGATCACTAGAGCCCAAGATTTTGAGGTTACAGTGAGCTACGATTGCACCATTGTACTGCAGCGTAGGTGATGGAGTGAGACCCTATGTCTACAAAAGAATGAAGGAAAAGAAAAAAAGACTAAGGCCTGCCAGCCGGCCACTGATAAGAGGTGAGTCATCTGTGAGCAAATTCAAAGATCCAGACCTAGAGTGGAGAATCTTGTTCACTTCTGTCACCTGCAGCACAGTGGGTGTGCCACTATCCCATACAAGGCTTCTGGGGAGCTCTTCTTCTCATGTTTTGCTGCGTGGGTCCCCTGCCTCGCACACACTGGGGGCTCAGTTAACATTCGCAGATGCTTTGATCAGTATCAGAAAATTTCAAAAACATTGAATAAAAGAACGATACAACCAAAGATGGCACCAACAAGGCTGATGTGTTAACCTCACTGAAGACAATCCGTGGTATGAAGGATAATTAAAAAATACCAAAGTTAACAATTACGAAGCATTTGACATATACCAGACACTCGGCTCAGCTACCAAATGCAAGATTCTATTTCATCACATAACAATCCTGTGTAAAATGATCCTGCTTTTGTAAGCAAGGAGACTAAGGCTCAGAGAAAGGGAGCTTGTTTACTGCAAGGTTACACAGCTGATAAGTCCCCAAACAGCCTGGCACCCAAACATTCCACAGAGCTCAAGACCTCCTAAACACAAGTCTCTCCTGCTCGGAGCACTCCCCTGAATTTTTAGGGATTCAAGTTATTATTTCTGAGTCTTCAGCGCACTTCTGTACTGGTTCAGGAAAATCGAACACATCCATCTTTGGAATGCATCCACCACTTTAATCGATGGCTGCCTGGTAACTCTCGGGGGACCAGATTTTCAGTCTTCATCAGAAACAAGATTTCTATTACGGCAAAACAGAGAAGTCACCTTAAAGCTCCAAACAGCCACTGTCTCCCCTAGAAACAGGGGTGAACCACCTAGGTATTTTAAAGTTCTCTAGCACAACCCCAGGGCGACGGAGACTCTGTCTCAAATAAAGAAATAAATAATAAAACAATAAAACTTTCTAGCAGTCTCAGGAGGGGAAAAAAAGGAACAAAAGTAGAGGTGTAATTCATTTTACTGCATGTTATAATATTTAACCCAATCTATCTAAAATATTATTTCAATGTGTCCACATAAAAAAATTCACAAATGAGATATTTGACATTCTTTCCTTCAAAAGAAGAGTTCAGCATCTGGGGTGTCACTGATAGCAACAGCACACTCCAACTAGAACTTGCCACATTTCAGTCGGTCAAAAGGCACAGGGAAAAATGCCTATCACACGGTCAGTCGGGTCTAAAACATCTCCTTCTCTCGGTCTCATCCTCCCTCACCTCTGTGAATGCCCTTCTTTGTTTCCCAAGAAGTCTTATATTTCTCTTGAATAATCATCACCAATAACAGGCCACAGAAGAAAGCGTTTTACCAACAGCGTGTTCTATCATTCGGATTCCCGTTGATCCCTTAGCTATCGGCTCTCATCACATCATCACCACTAACCAAGCTTTCCTCTGCCCACCACTCACTCTCGTCTTTCCTCCTTCTCATCCATGCCATGCAAGCTTTGGGGCGCCACCCTAGGGCAGCGCACCCCTCTCTGTTCCTGTGTCTCTGGCTGTCTTCCTATGGCAGTGTGGTTAAGTCGGTGACTCTAAACCCCAGGCAACTCCCTTGTATATATATCAGGAGCAACCACAGTGGTGGGCATGACCCACTGGAGAGACATTCTGGGCATCATGGAAATCCCACTGAAGGAAAAAATCATTCCACGCTTTGATTTTCTCCTGTTTTTGTCCCTTTGTGTCTCCCCCATCCCTCAGCTTCTCCCCCCACCATATGTCTGTCCCCTGTCTTCCTGGGCCTCTCAACACTGCCCCTATCCCGGCATTATAGCAGCACAGTGGGGACAGGCAGAAAGGCCAGGCCCCATCCCTCCTTCCCAACAGTTGAGGCCGAGTGGGTGGGAACCCAGAAAATGACCCATTCTCTGAGCAGAGGAAGACTCCTCTGATTTTTACCCATTAGCTGGAGAAAGATAACAAGCCCCAAACCCAGAGGTAGTGGTGAGCTCCTCAGACATAACGTTTGTCATTGACACAAAATTAAGAACTGCCTATACATGCAGACAGACACACACATGCGCTCTCTCATGAAAACAAGGCAGAAGGAAGAAGCCAGGTCCTCACAGGCTGGCCACTTGGTGCAAAAAACCAAGGACATCCACTGTTACCCCCAATTCGCAGACCCTTCCCAACTAGAAACAGTAAAGATAAAATCTTTGTTGTCTCAGATCATATTCTGACCTGAGACAACTGCCTCCTTGATTGTGAGCTCTCAGATGTCAAAATATGCACACACTAGGCCAGGCTCAGTGCCTCACACCTGTAATCCTAGTGCTCTGAGGGCCTGAGTCAGGAGGATTTGCCGGAGCTCAGGAGTTCAAGACCAGCCTGAGCAAGAGTGAGACCTCATCTCTACTAAAAATAGAAAAACTATCTCAGTGTTG
>CAUYQV010074133.1:0-10086 GCA_963574575.1 Galagoides demidoff | reverse complement strand
GATGACTGCAACCAAAAAATGGCCAGGCATTATGACGGGTGCCTGTAGTCCCACCTACTTGGGAAGCGGAGGCAGGAGACTCACTTGAGCCCAGGAGTTGGAGGTTGCTGTGAGCTGTGATGCCATGGCACTCTACCCAGGAAGACAGCTTGAGGTTCCTGTCTCAAAAAAAAAAAAAGAGAATATGGGCAAAATTGAGATAAAGGGAATAAGACTGGGACATGGTTGGCAAGGCTAGGCTCTGTTCAGTCTTAATTTCTGGGAAACATTAGTAAAATTAGGGGCAAAGTAAACCTTGACATTGTATTGGATTAGAATTTAAAACTGTCTAGACCACTTAAAACTTTAGGGTTATAGAATTTTGATTTTTAATTATCAAAGTGGTCAGATAAAGATGACTCATGTTGACATAACAATATTACTCGTTTTATGACTCATTACTCTTTTGTGATTACATAATGCTGCCTTTTTATCTTTAGAAAATTTAAATAGATGACAACGCTGTCATTTATTTGCCATTTGCCCTTCCACTCTCCTTCCTAAATCTAAATCTTTCCAATTTTTTTACCTTGTCCAGATTCTTTAATTATGAGCAAATTCTTCATAAATTCAAGGTTTATTTTAGTTTTCTAAAAAAGAAAAGAAAAATTGAGATAAGTCTAGATCTGTTATGATTTCCCGTGAAATCGCAGTGATGACAAGGACAAATTTAGCATGTGCCAAGGAAAGACTGGGCTGTTGACAGCTGCCTAGTGCTTTTTGAGACAAATTACTCCCATTCCTCTGGACAGAGCAGGCTTTGGCAACACTAACAAGTAAGCTGTTTGTCTTAGTCCTGTATCATCACCCTCCATTTTTGTCATTATTGCTTTGTGAATGGAACATCTAATATCCTATGGCTCTCTAGAGCCCCCATCTCACCAGCCAGGCTGATCTCCAGGTCTGTGGTCCATTCACTCAATGCTGTATGTTCCAGCCACTGTCCTTGCTTTATGTTTTCTGGGGAAGGGAAAAAAATGACACTAAACAAGAATGATCAAAGATCTGTGAGGTAGAGATATGGGGGGAGTAGTGCTAGGTGGAGGGTATGAGCAAAGCCATGGAGGTCTGCAACTACTTGACTCATGCAGGGAAAGGCAAACAATCTGATGTGGCTAGAGATGGGGTATGTGACGGATGGAAGCTGGTTTGGGTATAGAAGGAGAGAGACAGAGAGTGGGAAGGGTAGGTGGTGGCTACACTGTGGAGGGCTGAGCAGGAGGCAGAAAAGACAGAAGAAAATCTTTCCTCCTCTCTCAGGAAACACTAGCACTTGAGAGGCAACTTATTCATCCTGGCTGTGTAAACAAATCCTTAGCATAGTGAGAATTTTAGGGTAAGATGCTGGTGAGGAGGGGGGACAAGACCTGATTGGCAGCAGCGGTTGGCAAACCTGTGGGCCAAATCTAACCTGCTGCCTTTTTTGGTATGGCCTATGGCTAAGAACGATGTTTACACTTTTAAGTGTTTTAAGTGGTTGATAAAAAGTAAAAGAATACATATATTTTGTGATTTTTAAGTCATCCAAGTAACTAAACTTTATTTGGAACACAGCACACTCACGTGCTGTATATCAACTGCTTTTGTTTCTCAAGGGAAAAACTGAATAGTTGCCACAGAGATTGTGTGGCCCCAAAAGCCTAAAACCTTTAGTATCTCGCTCTGTTTAGGAAAATTATGCTAAGTCCCATCGAAGCTTTTTAAACACAAAAGTGTAGAACATTAGTCAGAAAGCTCCGATTAGGATGGAGCTCTAGAGAGACAGGCTAAATTTTAAGGAACTTAGTTTATAAATCTCTTTAACTACTTCACAAATTCTGGTGACCATCATTTCCTGAGCACATATTCTCCTGTAGCATACTTGAAAATTATAATAAGCCATTTTTTTTTAGTATGAAAATATGTGGATTAACTATTTTTTAAAAAGAATTCAAAATGATTTCTGGTAAATCTGGAAAACTATGTTGACTGTGTGGCTGTCACATATTTGCAGGAGATTTCACATGGTTGAAGAGTCATATAAGAAAGGAGTATCTTCCAGAATCACATGTCCAAATCTATATAATATAAATAAATTGCTGAGATCTTTTCTAACCTTTTTAAAATTCATCTCTTTTATGAGAGCAATAATAAATGTCCTATTTTATTGGAGTTCTTCCAGCCACATGCTTCTTTTTTAGTGTGGATAATTTTAAAAATTCTTTTCGTAAGACTAATAGACATTGCCTTATGCAAGGTCTTTATTTATTTTTTATTTAAGGTTAGAAGGCGTTTACTCAATGGTGGAACCATTGAGATAGGTATACTGATCACTGCAGTTGGGTCTTGCAGTGGGGGAAAAATTGGACTCAACTCCCCACAAAGTCTTCATATATTTTTTTAAAATGAATCCTTACTTTCTGGATCCTCCAAAATTATGATCACGTGTTGATCCAATTTAAGAGGAAAACTCGAAATTGGGAAGGCCCTGTTAAAGAAAGGTGAGTAAAGGATGTAATACAATGATAGGTAGAAAAGTTGATTGGTTTTGTGACATCATAGTGGAGTTGCCTGCAAATTGTTGTATTGTATCTCAGAACATCTGGGATTCCCAGCTGAGAGCTTCTGTCTCTCTTGGGATGGTATAGGAATAGAAGTTTTATCTGTCAATGTTCAGCTGCAGAAATGAGAAATAATTCCAATTATTTTATGCAGAAAGAGGTTCAATACAGAGTTCAACTTCATGTGTTATCAATGAAAGTGCTGGTGGAAGAAGGTCTGGGAACCTTTGGGAGACTCCCAGGATAATACAGGGCTCACCAGCTAGGACAGTAACTACCTATTCCAAGAAGGTGGGGAATCAAAGGGCTGCTGCAGGATCTGGAATCTCCCAATGCCTCTTTGGAAATGCCTCTTGACTCCTATGAAGCTAGGGGTGTAGATCACCCAGCTGGAATGCTGCTGCAGAAATATCTCTCCATGGCTGTTTTCCAGTGAAATTTGGTCAAAAGCAACAGGAAAACCATCTCTGCCTCACTTCCATTTTTCGAAACTTGCACAAGCACATCTAACGGTGGCTAAGTAGGTGGTCAGAACCCTAGCTGCAAAAGATTCTGGGAAATGTAGGCTTTAGATTTCTAGCCTCTGTGTGTGGGAAGTTTGCACACTAGAAGAGAGCGAAAGAGAATGTTGAGGTCAGTCATCTGTATTTCTTTCCCGTTGGTGCTGTACGAAATTACAACAAACAATACACATTTGTTATCTTTCAGTTCTGGAAGTCTGGAGTCTGATGTGGGTTACACGAGGCCAAAAATCAAAGTCTTAGTAGAGCTGTTTCTGTTTGGAGATGGTAGAGGAGAATCACCACCTTTCTTAGCTTTTAGAGGCTGCCACATTCCTTGGCTCACAGCCGCATCACTCCAACTTCTGCTTCTGTTTTCACAGTATCTCCTCTGACTCTAACCTTCCTGTCTGCTTCTTGTAAGGACTCTTGTGATTATGTAGGATAGTGTCCCATGCACAATCCTTAATCACATATTTCTTCTCCATGTGATGTAATAGATTTTCTTTTTTTAGAGACAGAGTCTCACCTTATTGCCCTCAGTAGAGTGCTGTGGTGTCACAGCTCACAGCAACCTCCAACTCCTGGGCTTTGGCGATTCCTTTGCCTCAGCCTCCCAAGTAGCTGGGACCACAGGCACCCACCACAACTACTGGCTATTTTTTTGTTGCAGTTTGGCCGGGGCTGGGTTTCAACCCGCCACCCTCGGTATATGGGGCTGGCGCCCTACCCACTGAACCACAGGTGCCGCCCAATGTAACAAATTTTCAGGGATTAGGATATGTCAACATCTTTGGGAGGGCATTATTCAGTTTACATGTTGTCCATACACAAATTATTGAGGGACAGAACCAATATTTATTAATTATGTGCTGTGTGCCAGAAACTTTATGTATATCATCTCATTGAACATGCACAAGGACCCTTCAAGGAGGGCACTATTATTCCTTTTACAAATGAGAAAATGAGATTAAAAGAACTTTAAAGACTAGCCTACTATTTACTGATACAAGGAAATGAACTATTAAATGAGGAAAAGACATGTAGGAACCTTAACTGCATTTTGCTAAATAAAAAAAGTCTTAACAGGATTCATATGACATCATGGGAAAGGCAGAATTATAGAGATAGTAAAAACATCACTGGTTGCCAGGTTTGGGTGGGTCACAGGGAGAAAGAAGTGAACAGGTGGAGCCATATTACTTTATTTATGAACAACATATTTTTTCAGAATTTTGATATTATAAACAGGTGGCAAAATTCTTGCATATACATCTTTTCACACTGCTTTGATTGGTTTCTGAGAATGCATTCCTGAGAGTAGGCTTTTTGAGTCAGAGGGTAGGCACATTTTAGACACTCGTTATGTGTATTTTTAGAAGGGGTCAGTGTTGTCCTAAAGCAAGCTTGTAGCTGCTCGTGAGAGCCCATTGTCTTCATCTCTTCCCAACTTTGTGTCCATTGACATCATGTTAGTATCTTAAAATTGGCCATGGAAATCAGCAAACACTATATCAGAGCCTTCTTTTTGGAAGATGATTATTAAACATTTACTAACACCCTATTGGGAAGTGGGTGCAAATCTCCAGTCCTGATAGTTTATGAGGACTCATTAGTTTCACCTTGAAATCCATACAATTCCTTAAAACAGTAATATTTTCTATTTGTGACTTACATATTCTCATACTGATAAGTTGTAATACCTGTAGTTACCTTTGTTTTTTCTACAGCTTGTTCAGAGGTTGAAAATAATTGGGGGTATATTTGGGATAGTTTGTGCTCAACTAGGTCAGTATAATTCATTAAGGACAAGCACCTTTTGCTGAAATTTGGCGTAATTATGTGATAACTCCAAAAAGTGTCTGTACTTTGGAAAATTGTTATTTATAAAAACCTTTTAACTAATTGTTTTGGCACACATTGTTGAGTCACCGGGGACATCAAACTTGGTGACACACAGAGAGGAAAGTAGTGTGATTAGCACCTCCAGATTCTCTTAGCTAATTTTCCATGGTCATCCCAGCCTAGGGGTGGGGTTCTTCCTGACTTTGACCCCAACACCCATCCTAGTAGCTAATAAGCTGTTCTATTAGTGGGGTTACATTGCAGAACAATAGAAGTTTGAACCACGGAGTAATCTAATAATAGTTCTAAGAGGTTATGATGCTATGAGAAATGATCAAGGAAGGGGACAGAATTGGTCTGGCTTAATGAGAATATCACTAATTTGGGAGTCAAGGTCTTTAGAGTCCTGCTTTGCTACAGGTTTTAACCTTCTTTGAGAAGAAACTGACATCTTCTATTACATTTCTACCTTGGTTTGCTGATATAGTAAAATATATTGGTGCTCCATTGTCTCTTACCACTCCTTGTAGATTTTTCCTACAAGGATTATAATCCTTGGAGATACTCAAGAAATTCCTACGTGGAAGAATGATAGACTTCTACCTGATAGCACAGGGCAGTCACTTTACCTCTAGGTAGCTGTATGCTTTTAGAAAAGCTTCGGTTTTCTCATCAATAGAATAAAAGTATATGTGCAGTGGGAGAGGGCAGACTGGATTCAATAGGCAAGTCCTGAAGTTCACTGGTTCTGTGAAACCAATTGCCCTGCATAGCAGGTAGAGCAGGGCAAAATAGCCCCCTCAAAAGAAACTAACTCCCTTAAAAGTAGCATTTGAGCTGGGTGTAGTGGCTCACGCCTGTAATCCTAGCACTCTGGGAGGCCAAGGTGGGTGGATTTCTTGGGCTTAGGAGTTTGAGACCAGCCTGAGTAAGAGCAAAACCCCATCTCTAAAAATAGCTGGGCATTGTGGTGGGTGCCTATGGACTCAGCTACTCAGGAGGCTGAGGCAAGAGGATTGCTTGAGCATAAGTTTGAAGTTGCTGTGAGCTGTGATGCCACTGCACTCTATCAAGGGTGACAAAGTAAGATTCTGTCTCAGAAAAAAAAAAAGAGCACTTGAGCTACCTTTCACAAATTGCTAAGTAACACCATGATGCTAAAATATCATATTTATGTATGCTATAATTTGTTTCTCACTGGAAGAATGCAACAGGGATATAAGAGACTCTTAGTGAAATTTTGCCATCAGAGAATGCTTGTGCGCCATGATTGCAAGGGCTAGCTGTAATTCACTGATACACAGACATCAAATATTATTGAAAAGCCATTGGAAAAATTCTGATTATTTTAAAGACATGTCTTTTATTAAGTCATACAAATATAAGGTAAGAGCTAAGTTCTGGATCTGAGCTGCTTTGCATACTGATGACCTATGGAGCATTTCAAATTGCGTAGTTTCTGAATTGCTTCCTTTTCTTGGTAGTCTCAGTGACAGGTGCCCATTCAATGTACGTTGAAGGGTGTAGACGAAATTACCACCACATCTCCCAATTATCTTTTCCACTAATGCTTTTGAAACATTTGCTACTTGAGATGGAGAAATCCTTTTTCTGGGTGTATATCTAAATACCCCCTTGTTAAGAATATTCCAATATAAATTGGTCATTGCCACTGGCCAGAGAGGGACAATTCAGTCACCAACTTTATCAGTTTGCTGGGGCTACTGTAAAAAAAATTACTCTAATCTTGATGACTTAAAACAATTAAAAAATTCTGTCATAGTTCTGGAGGTTAGAAGTCCAAACCCAAGGTGTCCACAGGGTGATTCTTTCTGGAGGCTCTGAGGAATAACCCGTCCCTTGCTCATCCTCCAGCGTCTGGTGACAGCTGGAAATCTGTGGTGTCCTTTGGCTTGCAGATGGATTGAGCCAATCTGTGCCTCCACCTTCACATCATGTTCTTGTCTCTGCAGCTCATCTCCTTCTACCTTTCCCTTATGATACCTGGCATTGGCTTTAGGGCCCACCCTAAATCTGGGATGACCTCATTACCAGATTTTTAATTTAATTACATTGGTAAAGACCCTTTTTCCACAGAAGGTCACATTTAGAGATTCTAAGGAAAGCCCAGACAAAAAGTGACACATGGCAAAATGACGCTGACTGGAAGGGATAGCAAAAAGAGAGATTTAAAAGGTAGCATGAAACACTAGGCTCAAGTTGGGGGAAGGGTTGGGGATGAAGGAAGGGAAAATGATTTCCATTTTACTGGATGAGCATTCTGAAAGGGAAATTGATTATGTACGAAGAACTTTTCCTTTGGGTTCCCTTTGCCAGCTGATTCTTTGGCCTGACTAATCACTGGCCCCCATGCTGTCAGTGCCATAAGAAAACCATGGGCCATGGCTAGGACTGAATTGTGACATAGGTACTGATTCTAGATCTTTATTCATTTATCTATTTATTTATTCATCCATTTATCCTTTCATCCAGAAAACATTTAATGAGCACTTACTATGTTCCATGAACACAGGAGGCTATCTTCTTGTCAAGAAGATATTCTTGTTGGATATTCTATTCCTATTTACATCCTGCATTGGGTCGGCCATTCGGTGGAGTTGGATATGGTCAAGTCAGTCACTAGGATTACATTCAAATCAATAAAAATTACCCTGGAAAACTCCTTAAAATATCTGTAAGACACACTTAAACAGATTTCTGTGATCTGAACAAAAGGTCTAGACACAATCATAGGAGGAAGTTAGATGAAGTACAGGATGGAGCATATCCTAGGATGGTTAATTTTTTTCTTCTAATATTATTTTAACTGTTTTATTCTCCCCTTTGCTGAGCTTACAGAATTAAATCTTTGAAAATTATGTATATAATTTGTGTGATTTTAGTCTACAATGACATGAGGACCTGTGGTAGATATAGCACTTGGAAACTTTCAAAACTGTGTGAGCCAGAGGCAAACCATAGGGATATTTCAGTTGCTTGATTTGGAAGTCATTGTGTGCGTGGTTGAAAGTGACATGGGGTTGGGAGTCAGATAGGACTGTGTTTGAATCCAGGTTCATCTGCTCTTTCTGTGTGAAACAGACATATGCAACCTGCAAAAGACTAGGTTGGTCCCATGATTCGTTTTTATGGTGTCCCCATAAAGGAAATAACCAATCGGGTATCCCTCAAAGCATTGAAAACAATTGAATCTTTACTGAAATTTCACATAAATGAAGATGCAGCAGAGAGGAAGCCCATTCTTAAAATTCCCTCTCCCACTTCTCTTTTCCAATACTTTACATACCATAGAGGGCAGTTATCTAAAATTCCCACTTTGGGTCCCTTAAAATTCTACAAATCTTCTCCACATTATCTGCACTCTGGCTTTTCTTTCTTTTCCCCCTCCTTTGGTTTTCCTGATCTCAGTTTTCTTCTCTTTTAAGAGAAGTGTCTTAAAAGCCAGTCTGGATGGCTTCAGTATTTTTCAGTTTTCTTGATCATTCTTCACCCCCCAACCCCCTCCCCACTTCTGTCAAATCCATAAAGCACCAAGCAAACCTTCCCAGAAAACTCTGGTATTACAGGATTTGAATCGAGCAGTCTGATGTTGCTACTTACTAGCAGTGTGATATTGGGGAAGTTTCTTCAACTCTCAGATCCCATTTTTGTTTGTCTTAATTTGTAAAGTATAGCTAGTGATACCAATTTTGGAAAGGATAGTTTGAGGTTCAAGCGAAATAAAATAATGTATTTTAAAAAATTTTTTGTTATTAAATCACAGCTGTGTACATTAATGCAGTCATGGGGTACAATGTGCTGGTAATATATACAATTTGAAATATTTGCATCAAATTGGTTAACATAGCCTTCATGGCATTTTCTTAGTTATTGTGTTGAGACATTTATATTCTACATTTAGTAAGTTTCACATGTACCCTTGTAAGATACACTGTAGGTGTGGTCCAGATTCCTATCACAATGCTAGCCCATAGTAGGTGGTCAAAAAAAATGCTAGTCCTCTTCTTGTTCCTTCATCTATGGACAGACCTCCTTGTAGAGAAAAATCATAAAGACTCTTGTCATTGTGGGATCAGGGCACATGAAGGCACCATGCTAAAAATAACTGATGCATCCATGCTACCATGAGAATAATTTTGCAATGGTTGCCATGGGGCTAGGGGTCCGCCTTCCATCATTTTTTGAAGGAATTCCCAAAACACGTGGAAGAATGTTCAAATAGTAGAAAGCCAAGAAATTTCCAATATCTGCTACATTAGATCATTTTCATTTGGTCTTTTTGCCTCTTTCTGGAATTTCCACTTTGTGAAGTCAGGAGCTGTGGCTCAACACTGGTGAATCTTCACCCAGCTGGAATATGCTTCATTAGTACCATTAACTTTAGCATCACTAATGCCATGGGATACATACATACAGCAGTGGAAATACTTAGTCCATTAATGGATTGACATGACTTTCTTGTTGACTTGACCTTCAACATCTATTGTTATTGTTACTGTTGTTTTCTTTTTCTTCACCTCTTGGTCCAAGCCACCACTGTCTCCTGTCTGGGGCTCTTTTGTGCAGCAGCCTTGCCGTCTATATAGTAGCTGAGTGATGTTTACAAAATCACACATGAGAAGATGTTCCTCCTCTGGTGGCTTCCTGCCACATCTGGAATAAAATCCTCCCCTCCTACTTAGATCCAGTGAGCCCTGAGAGCTGCCCCCACCCCTCCGTCTGAGCACATCTCCTACTTCCCCCTGCGTGCTGGGTGTTGCCAGCTGTGCCCTTCTGCCTTCTTAAGTGGACTTGCCCTGTCACACTTGCCTGCAGTGTCCTCCCCTCCCTTATTACACAACTGGGTGCTTCTTGCCACTCAACTCTCTGTATCTCGTCCCTAAATCCAAACTAGCCCTTAAATCCCCTTAATCTAAAATAGCCCTGCTCCTTCCTCAATCCTTATCCCATCACTTTGCTTTCTCTTTAGAACATGTAGATGGGGGGTGGGAGGGTGATGGGAAAGATTACCTATATTTCTGCCTAACAAAGGTACAGGTGAACTTTTCTAGAACTAGAATATAAATGTGTTGATACAATGATTAACCGAATGATGTGAAAGTTATGTTAACCAGCTTGATGAAGGTGTTTCAAATTGTATA
>CAUYQV010074132.1:0-17893 GCA_963574575.1 Galagoides demidoff | reverse complement strand
ATTAATAGATAAAGAAAAATTATTTGACAAAAATCTAACACCCATTTATGATTTTAAGAAAAAGACGGCTTGGCGCCTGTGGCTCAAGTGGCTAAGGCGCCAGCCACATACACCTAAGGTGGCAGGTTCGAATCCCCAGCCTGGGCCCGCCAAACAACAATGATGGCTGCAACCAAAAAATGGCCAGGTGTTGTGGTGGGTGTCGGTGGTCCCAGATACTTGGGAGGCGGAGGCAGGAGACTTGTTTGAGCCCAGGAGTTGGAGGTTGCTGTGAGCTGTGATGCCATGGCACTCTACCCAGGGGGATAGCTTGAGGCTCTGTCTCAAAAAAAAAAAAAAAAAAAAGATCCTTCTGTATCAGCCCAGAGTATCTTAGGTGTGTCTCGAAAAATTTTATGATCATTAATTAAATTATCTTCAAAAGAAGTTCAAAGCACAGTAAGTATATTCTTTTCTTTTTACCTCTTTTTTAAAAAAAATCAACATCACTTACTTGTGCCATGGAAGTTTAGGTTCAAGTGTGTTGTGAGATTAAAAAAGGTTGAAAAACACGGCGCTACACCTTACTCAAAAAAAGAAAAAAGAAATGTAGAATTCCTAACTGTGCAGGTTAAACAACAAAGAACCCTCTTCTTGATGTGCTAATAGCATATCACACATTCAGGCCTTTAGCTAAATGAACAATCCAATAAGGAAAGGATAGAAATGTTAATCTTGGTAAAAACCTACTGATCTTCTCTTTGGGTACAGATTTTGGATAATTCAAGGTTGAAACGCTTGTCATCTTCATTTTACCATGGCTATCAGTTTTTGAAGTTGGCCTTTTCATTTGGTTAAAATAAGTGATAGTTGGGTGGCGCCTGTAGCTCAGTGGGTAGGGCACTGGCCACATATACTCAGCCTGGTGGGTTCGAACCCAGACTGGGGCAGCTAAACAACAATGACTACAACAACAACACAAAAAAATAGCTGGGCGTTGTGGCAGGTGCCTGTAGTCCCAGGTACTTGGGAGGCTGAGGCGAGAGAATTGCTTAAGCTCAAGAGTTTGAGGTTGCTGTGAGCTGTGACACCATGGCACTCTACCAAGGGTGACATAGTGAGACTCTGTCTCAAATAAATAAATAAAATAAAATAAAATAAAATAATAGTCAAGTATCTTGTAACTGATTTAATGGAGCAATGCCTGACTGGGTACATTCACTTTTTCAACTCTTAACACAAGCTACTCTGTATGTAACATTAAAATAGCTTTGTAAAGCTTAAAAGATTCATAGCAGGGTTTTGATGAATACTTTCAACATGGCTTTCAGGAAAAAGGACTTTCTATGCTTCCTGGGCAGCTCAGTTTTGCACAGGCTTTAAGTGGCTGCTACGGCTGTGCTCTCGGGTGGGTAGCATTTCACAGGCAAGTGAACCACAGTGCAAACAGACAGCACAGAACAATCGCTGTTTTAATGCCATTTGGCAATTCCATTCTCTGAGGTACTGAGGGCTTCTTAAGGTAAGAGCCAAAGGACCTTTCAAAATCAGACCATGACCACCTTGTTTCGTGGGAGCTGGTGGCTTCTCGGAGCACTCCAGGTCTTTGACACTGGAAGGCTGTCTGGCTCCAAACACTTTAAAATGAAAGGGCTCAGCTAAGTAGAGGGAATATTTACAATATGGAGGAAAGGACACACAGCAAGGGTGATGGCACAGCACGGGAGAGTCAGTATCTCCTTATCCAATGCAGTTCCTAGAAGATGCAGAGGGTGAGTGTTGGGAGATGTCAGAGGACTGTACCTGCTTCAGAGCAGCTATTGGGGTGGACACTACTGGCCTCCATCACGCCACAGAGATCACATGGACTTGGGGAATGCATTTCCCATTGCCCAAGATGAGGATCTCAGCCGCTGATGGTTGAGCCAGGGTTTCTAATTTTTTCTTGCTGTGAAAATATCATGTTGGTTTATTTTAAAATTATATATATAATATGTATATATATATACATATACATATAATATATATACACACATATACATATTATATATATATACACACACACACATATATATATTTTTCATTTTGCTATTCTCACAAAGTGCATGTGGATTGCTAAAGGTTGGGAAGTTTGTTCTTTAATTAGATGGAGGCTCCTTCCATACTCTTCTGAAGACCGACACCTCCTCCAACTCCCATTCTGATCACCCCCCAGCTTCTAAACTCCCAATGCTTGAAAGGTTTAAACCTTGTTGGTTTTAATGATGGCAATCTACAATTAACAAATATGTCAGTAATGGGTGTTCTTTCCAGTAGGTTTGTTTAGAAGGGAAAACAATGTGGCTAGTCATAAAAGTTTCTATTTATTTTAGTCTGGCTAGCTCATGCATTGGGGGGAGGGACAGCACTCCTCTGCCAAGAATTAGATTTAGCACAATGTGTATTATCAGAGACTAATGTCCCTTGCTCAGGAGAAATAATCATCATGGTAATGGATTCAAATTCTGTTGTATAGAATTATCACAGGTTAGTTTAAATAAGTAAGACTCTGGCTGTTTTATTATTATTATTATTATTATTATTATTATTATTATTATTGAGACAGAGTCTTACTATGTTGCCCTCGGTAGAGTGCTGTGGCATCACAGCTCACAGCAACCTCAAACTCTTGGGCTCAAGTGATTCTCTCGCCTCAGCCTCCCAAGTAGCTGGGACTACAGGTGCCCGCCACAATACCCGGCTGTTTTTTGTTGTAGTTGTCATTGTTGGTTAGCTGGTCTGGGTTGGGTTTGAACCCACCAACTTTGGTGTATGTGGTGTATGTGCACTGTAACCACTGTGCTACAGGCGCCTAGCCAACTCTGGCTGTTTTATAACAGTACATGAAAATGTTTTGCATCAAGATGGCTTAGATATCTGGTTAGAACCACAGGGTTGATGGTGATGTTAGTTCCCACAGAAAGGCCCTGGGACAAGTTTATTGCCATGTTTATTTTGGAAATGATGAAGACAGGAAATAGGGAGAACAGGCTGGGTGTGTATGCATATGTGTATTGAATTTAGTGTTTAAACCCACATGCTCTGGAATCAGAGTTCATCGGTTCAATTCCCAGTTTCACCATTTACTACTTCTATGATCTTGGGCAAGTGGATTTAAGCACTAAATTTCAAAATCCTAATATCTAAAGTAGGTATAATTTATAGGGTTAAATAAGATCATATGTATGTATATGTGCATATAAAATGCATGTGCTGAGCACATGATGCTTAATAAATGAAAGCCATCTGTGTCAGTAATAGTGGTAATAACAATAAAATTTCTGCTTGGGAATGGCACAGGGAGCAGTCCAAAGAGGTAGTGGGGTGGGGGTGTGTGTGTGTGTAGTGATGGGCAAACAAAGCAGGGAGGAACAGGTTAGTCTCATTTCCCAAACTATGAAAAATAAAGGCAAGAAAGCTTTGATTTATAAAAGTCCCTAAAGTCTCAAGGCCAGCTCCTGCAGGGAAGAGGCTGTGGTGGCATCCTGGAAAAACAGTGGGCTGGGAGTGATTGAGAGACTGAGGTTTGCTTACCAGCTCTGAAACTTGGAGCAAATTCTCTGAGCCTAAACGTCTTATAAATGGGGATTGGAAATACCTAAATGGCAGGGTTGTTGTGATGATAAATAGTGTTATTATGCAAAAGTGTCCCACTTGGATGGATATTCAGGAAATGTTTGTTTTCCAAATAGAATCTGACTTCTTAGTGAATAATGAATCCTTGAAGGCATACAGTCCTCTGAGCTGGAGGTCAAGAGTAGCCTTTGGAAGGAGCAGGCCTGAGCAGCTGCTGGTCACTGCAAAGTGGCCACAGACCTTTACCCAGGTGGCCTTTGGTGCTGGTGCTTTAGGAGTCAGAAACCCCAGACTCGCCTGCTTTCTGGCCCAGCCCTTGCTGGGCTCATTGTTCTGAGACTTTGTACTATTTGTTCATCTAATCTATTAGCAAAAAGGCAAACTGAATATCCTTCACTTGGACCCCGGGCTCATGTCCCACAAAGAAGAGAAATGTTCTGCCGTGGTGGCAGTGGCTTTCTGTCCTGTTCCTTGTTGGCTTCTCTAGAAGGCCCTGGGCAGGGAGCCGTGGCCTGGGCTGGGAGAGGGCCTGCTGTCTCTGCCTCTTGAGGCTTGTTTAGAGCTGGTTCTTGTCTCTGATGCCAGGAATGGCCCAGAAAGGTTCTGGGACAAGTTTGTCACTGAGAAGCCACCCCCAACAAAAGCCCTAGGCCATTCTACCTCCTTTCCCCAAATCACCCCAGCCCTTTGGGTGAAGATCTACTGAACATGGGGCAGCTGACAGGAGTGTCCCTTTGACTATTTCTGGGACCAGGATATGCATTGCCAAATTATAAATGACCCTGTGAGGCAGGGCTGGACAGGTGCCTGTCATCCCAAGCCCTCTTCTGCACAATAAGCCTCCCCTCCCCCTAGTCCTTTATCTAAGTTATTATTTTAAACTAGGGCCTGCAGAAAAGAATACCATGAGAAATACTTGTCATTCCCAATTTACAAATGAAATTATCTAACATTCAAACGGTTTGACCTTCCCCATTTTGTACTTATTGTGGCCAGGCCTGGATCCAAAGCCACTTTTCCTGACTGGAGAGGGCCTGTCTGCTACTTACTCCCCTGCCTGCCACCTCCTCTAACTCACTGCCTGCCTGTGTGATGGCCACACTCTGGCCTGGCTTGCAAAGACCCCCAGGTAATCAACCCTGTAGCTGACGGGCAGCCCGCCCAGGTTGCTCTGCCCCGTCTTGTGGGTAAGGATCTCTCCCCACCTCCTCCACATCCTGAGAATACCCTGGAACACTCCCCATTCCTTGGGTCTTTGTCTGGGTGGCCGGTGCCTTCTACCTGGAAAGCCATTATCTCCGAATTCCGTTCTCCCTTCAAGTCGAGGCCAAAGCCCTGTCTCCTTGCCATACATTCTTGCCCACCCAGCTCCTTGGGTGTCTCTTTGGGCTCCTATGGTGTCCATTCTCTGCTCATAGGAGAGCTGTCCAGTAACCATCTGTGAGTATTTGTTGGTCTGTCATCAGTGTTTTCTGTTTAATTTATGCCTTCCTGTTCCCTCCTCCCACCCCATTCACATATTTCCACCTAGACTAGATTACAGGGCCCCCAAAGCAGCCAGCATCAGACTAGCTATGGCTGCTCCAGAGGATTTTAACCTTAGAGAAGCATAGGCGACAACCTTTTTTGCTGCCTTCACAATGTCCTGTTTCTACTTTGTAACATGGCAGTGACTCACCATTAATAGTCCCTATTATCCACACCCTGACTTACACAGTTCAGATCAATTATGAAATGCATGTCTGTGGGTTCTCTATGGGACCGAATTGCCTGGGAAAAAGAAAGTGTTAGAGTCAATAAGTTTAATCAGTAACTGATGCATAGAGCCCCAAAGAAAAACCTCAGGAAAGGCCTCCGCAGTTTGCTCCTACGGAAGGATCAGGCACCCCAAGAACAGGTCCTGCTCACAGCTGCAGATAGGATGCCAATTGTGTGCTGACAGTAGTCAGGATGGAAAGTTTCCTCTGGGCATTTATTAAAATGAGATAAGCAATTAAACATATTTGATATCATTATACACACACACCCCTATATGTTTTTCTTTTCTTTTTTTTGAGACAGAGTCTCACTATGTCAACCTCGGTAGAGTGCTATGGTGTCACAGCTCACAGCAACCTCAAACTCTTAAGTTTAAGCAATTCTCTTGAGGGTGGCACCTGTGGCTCAGAGGAGTAGGGTGCTGGTCTCATATGCCGGAGGTGGTGGGTTCAAACCCAGCTCCAGCCAAAAACTGTTAAAAAAAAAAAAAAGTTTAAGCAATTCTCCTGCCACAGCCTTCCAATTAGCTATGACTATAGGCACCTGCTATTTTTTTGTTGCAGTTGTCATTGTTGTTTAGTGGCCCGGGCCAGGCTCGAACCTGCCAGCCTGGGTGTATATGGCTGGTACTATGATCACTGTGCTATGGGAGCCAAGCCATTTTCTTGTATTTTTTGTTGTGTATGGAGTTAGAACTATCTAGCTAGATGCAGACTGTAGCATTGCTACTCACTGGCTCTGGGACCTTCGGTATATCTCTTACTCTCTCTTGCCCATTTCTTAGCTGTATAATGTAAGCAATGTGCCTTCCCGGAGGGGTGTTGAGAGGTATGACTGAGACAGATTGTGTTGTTGGGGACTAGCAGCATGGAGAAAACTTGTAGAGGTGCAGGGGCGGCGGAGGAGGGGGCAGGTTGTGGACATGAAGGAGAAGTTAGAAAGGCAAGGGGGATATGCATAGGAGATGGGGGCCGTGTCTCACGCCTGTAATCCTAGCCCTCTGGGAGGCTGAGGTGGAGGATTGCTTGAGCTCAGGAATTCAAGACCAGCCTGAGCAAAGTGAGGCCCCCTCTCTACTAAAAATAGAAAAAAAATTAACTGAATGTGGTGGCATTGCCCTGTTGTCCCAGCTATTTGAAAGGCTGAGCCAAGAGGCTCTCGTGAGCCTAGGATTTGAGGTTGCTGTGAACTAAGCTGTGGGGCTAGTCTCAAAAAAAAAAAAAAAAAAAAGAGATGGGTTCCTGAGATGGAGGAAGAGTTCTCTGAAGGCTTTGGGAGCATACAGATGACAGACAGACAGAGAGAAATGAGTCTCTTTACATAGAATTTGCTAGAGCAAAGTCTCCTTATACATTAGCCTCCACACCAATGTAATATATTCATGTATACGGCAGATGAAAATAAGGCAAAACAATTGTTAATTTAGAATAAGAGATGATAGCGTCAGAAGGAAATCTTAGAGATTGTTATTGGTCTAATCCTTTTGGTCCCTGAAACCCAGCTTGTGCAGGGACCTCTCTCATGTCCCACTTACAGTGTGATCTAGGTTAAGTGACCTCCTCTCACTAAACCTTTTTGTGAAATGGGAAAATAAACATGAGTTCATAGGTTGTCATGAGAATTCAGTGAGACAGTGCATGGAAAGTCCCTAGCACAGCACCTGACCCCAATTAAATAACAACACACAACATCATCACATTGCTAATGGCCCACAGGAGGTAAAGGGGGGGAAATTTTTTGTCAATACTACTACTATTATCAGTATTAAGACAGTGTAAGGGCTTGGCGCCTGTGGCTCAAGTGGCTAAGGCCCCAGCCACATACACCTAAGGTGGCGGGTTTGAACCAGCCCGGGCCCGCCAAACAACAATGACGGCTGCAACCAAAAAATAGCCGGTCGTTGTGGCAGGTGCCTGTGGTCCTAGCTACTTGGGAGGCAGAGGTAGGAGACTCGCTTGAGCCTAGGAGTTGGAGGTTGCTGTGAGCTTTGATGCCACTGGCACTCTACCCAGGGGGACAGCTTGAGGCTCTGTCTCAAAAAAAAAAAAAAAAAGACAGTGTAAGTGGCTTGGTTCCTGTAGCTCAAGTGGCTAGGGTGCCAGCCACATACACCAGAGCTAGTGGGTTCGAATCCAGCCTGGGTCTGCCAAACAACGACAACTACAATCAAAAAATAGCTGGGCGTTGTGGTAGACGCCTGTAGTCCCAGCTACTTGGAAGGTTGAGGCAAGAGAATTGCTGAAACCCAAGAGTTTGAGTTTGCTGTGAGCTATGAGTTTGAGACCAGGCTGAGCTAAGAGCAAGACCCTGTCTCTAAAAAATAAGCTGGGCGGCTCCGTGCCTGTGGCTCAAGTAGCTAAGGTGCCAGCCACATATACCTGAGGTGGTGGGTTTGAATCCAGCCCGGGCCCACCAAACAACAATGATGCTGCAACCAAAAAAATAGCCAGGTGTTGTGGCAGGCGCCTGTAGTACCAGTTACTTGGGAGGCAGAGGCAGGAGACTCGCTTGAGCCCAGGAGTTGGAGGTTGCAATGGGCTGTGATGCCATGGCACTCTACCCAGGGGGACAGCTGGAGGCTCCGTCTCAAATAATAATAATAATAATAAGCCGGATCAGCTAGGCTGGGTGGCTCACGTCTGTAATCCTAGTACTCTGGAAGGCTGAGGCAGGTAGATTAACTGAGCTCACAGATTGGAGACCAGCTTGAGCACGAGTGAGACCCCATCTCTAAAAATAGCTGGCTCAGCGCCTGTGGCTCGAGTGGCTAAGGCGCCAGCCACATACACCTAAGGTGGCGGGTTCAAATCCAGCTCAGCCTGCCAAACAACAATGATGGCTGCAACCAAAAAAAAATAGTCAGGCATTGTGGTGGACACCTGTGGTCCCAGCTACTTGGGAGGCAGTGGCAGGTGCTTGAGCCCAGGAGTTGGAGGTTGCTGTGAGCTGTAATGTCATGGCACTCTACCCAGGGGGACAGCTTGAGGCTCTGTCTCAAAATAAATAAACAAACAAATAAATAAATAAAAGCTGGGTGTTGTGGCGGGTGCTTATAGTCCCAGCTACTTGGGAGGCTAAGGCAAGAGAACGCTTAAGCCCAAGAGTTTGAGGTTGCTATGAGCTGTGACACCACAGCATTCTACCCAGGGCATGAGACTGGGTACTACCCGGACAGCTTGACACTGTCTCAAAAACAAAAAACAAAAAAGGCAGTGTAAGTTTGAGATTTAAGGAGTTGAATAAATTTTCTGTTGTTCCCAATCTGAATAATGATGGTAACATATTATGACAACAATAATCACACTGCTAATTGTAATCAAATGTATATCACACTTAGCTAACATTACTTGGGTGCTCATGTGGTATTACATGCCAAGCACTAAGTTAAGCACTTCTCTTGGTTGGTTGGTTGGTACAGTTGGTTCTTCAACTATACATGTATCTGATGTTTATGACACTGCCCTCAGTTTGCAGATGCAGTATCTGAGGTCTAGAGAGATTCGGTAAAAGGCCCAGAGCTTGTCAGTGGAGCTGGAATTTAAATTCAGAGTGACTGACTCCATCAACTGCTCATCGCATGAGTGCCTGTGCTAAGAAACCAGTGAGCAAACTGCCCTTTCCACTGGTGGCTATTTGCTTTCTGGTCTGATTCTCTGATGTATGTTGAATACATGGCTGCAGGATGAAAAAGAGAAAGTGACTTGACAATAGAAGAAAGGAGGGGAAAATCCATTAACCCCCTGTCTGCTATACTGGCCGAGGTCACATGAATGAACTTATCAACCCTCTGTGGATGTGTTCTGCACATCCACAGAGGGCACAGCCATGGCTCAGAGCAGTCAAGCCACCTGCTCAGCAGATAAGCTAGTAAGTGAAGAAGCTGGAATTTGAGCCTGAGCCAAAGCCCAAGCTGGCTGGTAAAAGACGTGCAGTTATGACTTGTATTTTTACCTGAAGGAAAATTATACCCCTCCTAATTTCCAAAGTCCCTAAAACTTGGTTCTACTTCCAAACTCCTCCATCATAAACTCTTCCAAAAACTTGAAGAAACTTCCCCTAGAATTGTTCAAAATCCCTCCCTGGAAAGGCATATAAAGCTTCTTTCTGGGCTTGGCACCTGTGACTCAATCGGCTAAGGCGCCAGCCACATACACCTAAGGTGGCGGGTTCGAATCCCCAGCCCAGGCCCGCCAAACAACAATGATGGCTGCAATCAAAAAAAAAAAAAAATGGCCAGGCGTTGTGGCCGTCGCCTGTGGTCCGAGCTACTTGGGAGGCGGAGGCAGGAGACTCGCTTGAGCCCAGGAGTTGGAGGTTGCTATGAGCTGTGATGCCATGGCACTCTACCCAGGGGGATAGCTTGAGGCTCCATCTCAAAAAAAAAAAAAGCTCCTTTCTGGAAGTATTTTTTTTGAGACACTCTCACTCTGTTGCCCCAGGCTAGAGTGCCATGGTGTCACAGCTCACTGCAGCCTCAAACTCTTGGGCTCAAGTGATCATTGTGCCTCAGCCTCCCAACTAGCTGGGACAACAGGTGCCCACGACAGGTGCTTGGCTAGTTTTTCTATTTTTAGTAGAAACAGGGTCTCACTCTTATTCAGTCTGTTCTCAAACTCCTGAGTTCAAGCAATCCACTAACCTTGGCCTCCCAGAGTCCTATGATCACAGGAAGAAGCCACTATACCCAGCCTCTAGAAGTATTTTACTTTTGATTTATGGTACAACTCTTTCCCATATGAATTTCAAGCAGCTTACCTGTGCGCAAGTGTGCCACAAGAGAATGGAAAGCTGAGGCAGGAAAGAAAAGGCCAGAAATAAGGTTAGCTGCCAAAATATATCCCAGAGGCCCTGAATCAGGTGGCATGGCTGTACGGCATTTTTAACTGAAGTGGAATACTCTATTTATTGCTCTCAGAGGGACCACAGGTGGCACAAACCAAGTCACTTCCTTGGGATCTCTCATAAATCCACTGGTCATGTGAAGGACTATGGGATACAAGATATTTCAAGACATGCTCTGGCGTTAAAGCTAACGTTTAGGTTGGGTGACAGGCCCTTCCTCAGTCTGGCAGGCCCCATGGTGAGACAAGGCCTGGCTCAAGAGTCACAGGCCTCCTGTTCTGCAGCAAGTCTTAAGTTCCTGGAGTCTTTGCTTTGTGGCACCTGTTGAATGTTTGTGATATTTCATGAGAACTCCTTTTCTTTAACCTGCTCTCTCTCTACGTCCTTCTATTGGAGAGGAAAGCACAGCTCTTCCCAGGATGCTAAAACCTTCCCTCCCCAGGAAGATGGAACTCGAAAACTCAGGGCGAAGGGGACTGCGGTGTTTCTCTCATTTATGGCTATCAGAAAAATAGGGCGGGAAACAGCCTACATCACCAGACCCCACCTTGTGTCAACAGCCCTCACAAACAGAGGGGCCCGGCAGCCACCTTTTACACCGCCTGGTACCGTACACGGGAACCAGCTCACACGCTCAGCAGAAAGGAAAACAAGCGCCGGCCGCTCCGATGAGGCGATAACTCTGGCCTGGGCTGGGCTCCGTTGTTCTCTCCCCTGCGCGGCCCCCAGACCTGTGTTTGAGCTGGGGCTGTCAAACCCATTACTCATAGGGAGGACGTGGGCTTGCTGCAGGAAGGGCAGCCTCTGGGCTTAAGGAGTAGGTGAGGGTGACAACGAGTTGTGACTAAGTGACCACAGGCCGAGGTTGGTCTCACGGCTGGAGTCACAGCCACTTTGCACAGTTGGTGTGTGTCTCCATCTGGGTGTGAGTTGAGTGTGACCTCAGAGAAAGGCAGGCAAGAAACGAACATGTCGTGGGCACCAGGGCAGCCCTACATGTTGACACCCCGTGGGGGAGAGGGGATCTGACTTTCCTGGGGTCCATAAAACACACCTAATACCTGGATGGGTGTAACTGGCTCAGAGCCTGTGCACGTCACTCGCTATGTAGAGAACTTGTTTGTAAAGGTGTGTGAGTGAGAATAACATTTTGCTTAACTCTCACAATCAAAACTTTGGGTTTCATTCTGAACTTTAAGGAATTAATGAAGAAGAAATAAGAAATACAGTGTTTTTCCTGATGCCTGCTGGCTTTATGGAAACAAGGCGTGGCGTGGGCAGTGGTGTGATAGGTGATCCTGGGAGTAGCCAAGTACCTGGGACACTTACTTATTTCCCTCTGTTTTGGCCTCCTAGATAGAGGGTATTAAAATCTAAAATATTAGGTTTTTGCCTAAATTGAAAGAACAAAATGCATGAATGTATTTAAAAACTAAAGAATTCCATAGAAAGAAGACAGTATCATTTCATCCATGAGAATGACATATCAGATGTCTCTTTTTAAATTTTTTTTTTAGAGATAGGATTTTTCTTTGTTGCCTAGGCTGGTATGCAGGGGTCATTCACAGGCCTGATCTTAGCTCACTGCAGCCTCCAACTCCTGGGCACAAGTGATCCCCCTGTCTCAGACTCTTGAGTAGCTGGTGCCACAGGTGTGCACCACCATGCTGGGCCCATCTTCATTTCTAATTTGAGTAAATGAAGGACTAGATAAATGAAGTTGCTGGCCCACAGTCCCATGGCTGGTAAGGAGCTGGGCCAGTAATGGGGCCAGCTTGCTCTGTGCCTTCTGGTGGAAGGGCCAGCTGGTTGGTGTGGCAACAATGCAAGCATTGAGCCTTAGGAGGATATAGTGGAAAGATATAAATTTGACTTAAAATTTCCTTTACAATTTAAAAATTAAATAGGCTTTGGTTCAAATTAAAGATCTCTTATACAAATTAAAGATCTGGATACATCCTGCACATGAGAACCATTAGCCTGGTGCTCCCACTAGATACCTCTAGAAAAAATAAATTCCCTGAATGGGCATAATGTGAGGCAGCACATGGGGTATGAATGTGTTTTATTTGTGACTTTCTCCCAAGTTACAAGTTCTAAGATAGAATTAAAATACCCTTTGCCTGGAAAACACCGTAAAAGTTAATTTCCCATAGTACTTTTGTAAAGTTACTTCAAGCATATGTGTAATCCACAGTTAAAACATAATGCCAAAAATTCATTTCCAATATTATGTATTTTTCATTGCAAATGTACACACAATATTTAGGAAATTTATTTAATTTTTGAGACAGACTTTCACTTTTATCCAGGCTAGAGTGCCCTGGGGTCAGACTAATTCACAGTTACCTCAAAACTCCTAGGCTCAAGTAAACATCCTGCTTCAGTTTCCCAAGTAGCTGGGACTACAGGTACCTGTCACAATGCTTGGCTAATTTTTCTATTTTTAGTAGAGATGGGGTCTCACTTTTGCTCAAGCTGGTCTCAAACACTTGAGTTCCATGGATCCTCCTGCCTCGGCCTCCCAGAGTGCTAGGATTACAGGTGTGCGCTACTGTGCCCAGCCTTGGAACTTTATTAAATAGGCTTTTTTGAGCTAGCACAGGGGCCTCATCTCTATTTGTAACATTATTTCTATTATAATAGAAAGTTCCAAAAGGCAACTTACACATTTTAGGAGCTCTGGCCAATTGTCAATGGAGGTCTGTCATTGACTGTACTGATAACTGGCCTCTGAAAATGAACATTCTTTATTACAAACGTCTCTGGCATATGAAGACATTATCAAGCCAAAATTTATGCTAACAGTGGGCAATAAGAAAACTCATCAAGTGTAAACACAAATGAAAGATTCTAAACTGTCTGAGGTCTCATTCCTGGTTATTCTGACATAGTGTGTTTTCTGTGCTCCTGGTACCCTCTCTTCTAATCTGCCAGCACTTTAGACAGCAGTCTGTGGTGCTAAATCCTCTGGAAGCGAAGAAAAAGAGTTCCGAGGAGATAGACGGGTTTAGGAACCCCAGAGTGAGAGGAGCCTGGACGCCATCTTGCTGGGGCAGAGGCCTCTCTTCTCGGCCTCCATCTGCTCTGCCCCCTCCACCTCCATCCATGTCAGCTCTCCCAGCTCTGCCCGCCCTCGGCACTCACTGTGAATCAACCTGGCACTCACAAAATATTTGCTGATGGAGATTTGTCTGTATTTTTGAAACCTGTCAACAATGTTGTTTTCTCAGATTGTGTTGTGTAGAATGCATCACAAAACCAAGAATCAAATTTATGTGGTTGTTCGCAACTGACTTAAACAAATAAATAAAGGTTTGAGTTACTGCTCAGCCAGCTAGCTTGAGACCTAGACCCATCTTCCCATCACAATTTTCCCTTCTGGTTTCTTTGTGAGCCTCCTCCCCTGCCGAGATCCCTGTCTTCCTTTCATTGTTGCAAACATTTTTATTATTACACGTGGGCCAAGAGCCTATCAATTAGGAGCTGGCCCGTAGGCCCCAGTGGGAGCTTGTTTGGACTCAGCTCATGAAGCATTCTCACTCTCATTGATTCATGATGGGGCTGGAGGCCAATGGCTCCGTCTTGCAGCCTCACTGGGAAGACCAGGCCCGGGACCGGGGAGCACGCCTGGCTTTTGGCTCTGCTGGGCCTTCCTAATGTGTTTGTAAATCTTTTGAGCCCTGTAAGTAGCCAAGCTCACTAGATAGCTTAAGCACAGACCTGGACACCAGCCACTCTCAAGTTCTAATTCTCATATTCTCATCCAGGCTTGAGCATACCTGTTTATGCAATGACTATCAATATCACTTCCCTCCAAGCTCTCTATCAGGGATTTTCATATGCAGTCTCTCTTTGGGGGTATTCTTATGTGGAGTAACTTTACTTTCTTCTCGTGCAGCTGGTGTTTCAGGGTCTCCCTAATCTGACACCAGCGCTGCTGGCCTTATTTCATGCTTTTGCATCTTGTTCTGGCCGAAAGTGATGTCACACTATTTCCTTTTTTTTTCTTTCTTTTTCTTTTTTTTTTTTTTATTAAATCATAACTGTGTACATTAATGCAATCATGGGTACAATGTGCTGGTTTTTATATACAATTTGAAATGTTTTCATCAAACTGGTTAACATGGCCTTCACGGCATTTTCTTAGTTATTGGTCACACTATTTCTTGAGACAGTTCTTTCTGGCTCAAAATCTTGACTCTCTGGAATCTGGACCTTCTGACATACCGTCTGGGAAGTACCTTCTGAAACCACATGCTGTCAGAGATGGGAGGACCCTGGAGGACCAGAAAAGGCTCTGGGGCTGCAGGTAAAAGGCTCCATGACAGAGAGGTCACACTCTTCTGATCTGTATCTACTCTTTGAAGCTTTTCTTAGGACAGAACCACAACCTCTTTAAGATGTACTATTGTAAGGGACTCCATTTTCATCTTTTGGGTACATGTCTTGTTTCCCATTATGCTATAAAAGTTAAGACATTCTACACTTATATTTTAAAACAGTGACTCTTAAAATAAAAAAAAATTTTTTTCTCTCCAGAGAGGCCCAGATCTTAAAAAGTATGAATGAAATGAATGTGATATTTATAAAACCCTTTGGGATGAAGGGCCTTTAAGCAAACATTCAATAATGGAAAAATCAATGGAAATGTTCCTAGGATAAGAAACGGGCCAATCTGTCTTTGTGGGTGTCACATTTCTTTGCTCAAACAGCTTGTCTTCCATCTCAGAGTGGCAAGGTCTGCCACTGGAAAATTTAACATTAAGACGGCAGCATCAGTAATGATTTTTCAGCTTTCTCGACCACTTATTTTATGTGTCAATAGATTTCCATGTTACTATGTTTTCATGATTACATTGCTATCATTAAGTACATATTTACTGATGAGCATTTCAGAGAGTGATTCCATAAACAATGAGTAGCTCGTTAGTTACTGTTCATTGGGAATATTATTTTACCAGGCTCCTCTACAACAGTCTCCAATACAGCTCATGACAAGATCAAAGACAGAGCAAAGGTAGGTCCACAGGAGTAAAATACATCTACCAATGGTGGGCATTAAACTGGATTCAGTGTCTGAGAGCAACTTCATTGCAACTGCAGCCCATGTACACTGATTAGCACCCTTAATCTCTCGCTGCGGCCTCAGAATTGTTCTGTATCACACCAGACTGACAGTGAGCACCAATCGTAAAGACATCTACTCTTGTGCAAACCTATGTTTTGTAGGACTGTATAAAACAGCAACCTTTCCAAATAATCTAAATGTCCAGCAATCAAGGTCTAGTTAAACCGACCATAGTATAACTACACATGCAGCTGTCTAAGAAAAATAGACAAATCTTTGTTTATTTATATGGAAAAATTTCCAAGACATGTTGTTTAGTTAAAAAAGAAAGTGAGATTTTGAGCAACAGGTGCAGTATGTGGTCTTTAGAGTAAAATAAAGCAATTGCAGGATGTCTGTGCATAATTTTATATGCATAGAATATTTTAGGAAGAAAAAATAAAAAACTGATACTGATACTGGGCTGTTTGGGGTAGGAATGTTGAGAAACTAAGTGAGAAGGAGACATTTCCAGTGTGAACCTTTTTTATCCAGTTTGTCAAACTCTGCCTTTTATTTGGAGTGTTCAGTCTACTTACATTTAATGCAATTATTAGTTTGGTTAGATTTAAGGCTAACATCTTGCTACTTGTTCTCAATGCTTCCATGTATTCTTTATTTCTTTTCCTCTTTTCCTGACTTCTTCTGGAATAATCTAGTATGTTTTGAAACTCCATTTTGTTGGGTGGAGTGTGGTGGCTCATGCCTGTAATCCTAACACCCTGGGAAGCTAGGCGGATGTGGATTGCCTGAACTCACAGGTTTGAGACCAGCCCAAGCAAGAGCAAGACCTTGTCTCTAAAAACAGCCAGGCGTAGTGGTGGGTGCCTATGGTTTTAGTTACTCGAAAAGCTGAAGCAAGAGGATCACTTGAGCCCAAGAGTTTGGGTTGCTATGAGCTATGATGCCAGAGCACTCTACTGAAGGTGACAAAGTGAGACTCTCTCTCAAAAAAACAAAAAACAAAAAACCCCCCAAACAAATAACAAACAAACAAAATACCTCCATTTTATCTCTGTCATTGGATTTTTAGCTATAAAGTTTTGTTTTATCTTTTAGCAGCTGTTATGCCTCTTTAACTTATCTACCTTGAATGCTGTGCTGTTTTATGTATAAGAATCTATGAAGTCTACCTTGAATATTATGCTGTTTTATGTATAAGAATCTTTCACAGTAGTAGGATTACATTTATTCTCCTCCCAACCTTTGCTATTTTCTATACATTTACTCTACATAATGATATATGCTATAAATTCATAATACATTATTATTATTATTGTATTAACTAGCCAATTGTCTTTTTATTTATTTATTTAGACAGAGTCTTACTTGGTCACCCTTGGTAAAATGCTGTGGCATCATAGCTCACAGCAACCTCAAACTCTTGGGCTCAAGTTATCCTTTTGCCTCAGCCTCCCGAATAACTAGAACCACAGGCGCCCACTACTACGCCTGGCTGAGACTACATGCACCTGCCACAATGCCTGGCTATATTTAGAGATGGGGTCTTGCTTTTGGTAAGGCTGATCTTGAACCTGTGAGCTCAGGGCAATCCACCTACTTTAGCCTCCCAGAGTGCTAGGATTATAGGCATGAGTCATCGTGCCTGGCCTTGACAATTGTCTTTTAAAGAAATTTTTAAATAAGGGGAAAAAAGTGTTTTATAGTTATCCATATAAAAATCATATATATTTGCTTTTTCCAGAGCTCTTCATTACTTTGTCTGGATCTCTTTCAAATGGTACCATTTCCTTTCAATTGGGGGAACTTTTTTCTTTCTTGTAGCATAAGTCTGCTGGTCATAAATTTTCTCAGATTTTGTCTGAAAATGTCTTTATGTACATTTTTAAAGGATATTTTCACTAGGTCTATAATTTGGGGTTATAGGTTTTGTCTTTAGTACTTTATGCCATTCCATTCTCTTCCTTCCTTCCTTCTTTTTTGAGACAGAGTCTCACATTGTCACCCTGGGTAGAGTGCTGTGGTATCAAAGCTCACAGCAATCTCAAACTCCTGGGCTCAGGTGATCCTTCTTGCCTCAGCCACTCAGGTCGCTAGGACTACAGGCAGTCTCCACAATGCTGGGCTAGTTTTTTCTATTTTTAGTAGAAATGGGGTCTTACTTTTGCTCAGGCTGGCTCAAACTCCTGAGCTCAAACAATCTACCCACCCCAGCCTCCCAGAGTGCTGGCATTATGTGTGTGAGCCATCTCATTTCTTGCAAAAAAAAAAAAATTGTTCCTGGGGCTTCCCACTTGGGTTACCGCTCTTTCTCTTACCTATCTCTTTTATCTTTTGATAAAAAAAAGTTTAAAGGGAAGGTACCTGTGGCTCAGTGAGTAGGGCGCCGGCCCCATATACCAAGGGTGGCAGGTTTGAACCTGACCCTGGCCAAACTGCAACAAAAAATAGGCGGGCGTTGTGGCATGTACCTGTGGTCCCAGCTACTCGGGGGGGGGGGGGGGGGGGGTTGAGGTCGGCGGTTGGCCTGGGCACAAGAGGGGGGCTGTGGGGGGGGTTGTGGTGCCACCGCACGTGGCCCCGGGCACCATAGGGGCTCGGTGAGTGTATAAAAAGTCAAAGTTTTCA
>CAUYQV010074130.1:0-42876 GCA_963574575.1 Galagoides demidoff | reverse complement strand
GGGTACAGTGTAGTGTTTTCATATACAATTTGAAATACTTTCATCAAGCTGGTTAACATAGACTTCATGTCATTTGCTTAGTCATTGTGTCAAAACATTTTTTATTCTAGTTCTAGAAAAGTTCACTATTTTTTTTAAATAATAGAAACGTGTGCATTTCAGACTCAGCTACACATTTATAAAGCATTTTACAAGCCCTCCTGTTTTATTCCATAGATACATCCAGATGAGAATACCTCTTAAATCTTCATGTTGTTAATGCTCAGTCTGGAAATATTAAAGTCCAAATTGGACAATAAATATCTTAAGAATAAAGGTGCATTGAATCTATTCTGGAGAAAATCTTTACTTCAATTCAACATTATTACAAGCAGAGCAAGGAGTCTAGTACAGGTGCATAGGCTTACTCTGAAGCAATTTGGGAAAATAATTCCTGACATGATATCCTAATTCTTGCATCTATAAGGAAGATCATCAGAGATAGTGGAAGAGCCTGAGGCAAGCAAGAGTTTTGAGCTGCTGGATCATTTTATCAAAATGAGCTGAGAGTAGCTATGGGCCACAGAATACAAATGTGTAGTTATATAGAGATTTGTTGCTGTCATCTGAGGTCAATGGGATTGGAAGATGTCTTAGTATTGGAGGTTTTCTCCTGATTCTTGTGCTGGAAGCAGACAAACTCAGGATGCCAAGGGATGGTTTGTGCCAAATACCTTAATAAGTTCCTACATTACTGATATCTACAGAGTGACCAGTGGCTCACACACTTAAAAGAATCAATAAGCTCAATAATATAGAGTCTAAAATAAATGCCACCTATCCCTGAACTTGAATTTTATGTATGTTGGCTCTTTAGTCACATGATGATCTTCTACACAAAAGAACTTATATCTGTCCACAATTTGCTTGGAAGTTTCTTGACTTCTCAGTTGGCAAGTAGTAGTTAATTGTGCCAAGGGTTTTCATTTGTCTTCTCTGATAGAGTTCGCGTTCCTGCCTATGATGGACTTCTCTGACATTGTGATAGGCATAAAATATAGGAAAGTGAAGTAGCCTTCTGCCCGCTGCATCCATACTCCCATTGGTGAGGGGCTTGTGGTGATCTCAGGCCTTCTTTACACCATTTCAATAAGAGGAAGTCTTCAATGTCAGGAAGATGAGTCTTCTTGGTATCTTCCACTGCTGTTCCCTCTACCTGAAACACACACTCACGTCTTCTTAGGCTGAACAATTCCTCTATATCTTCTAGCTTTCAGCTCAGATGTAATCTGTAACCTGGACCCATTTTCAATCCTTTCTCACACAAGTGACTTGTGCCTGATCTTTCTGCTATATGAAGCCCCCTATCCTGGGATTTGTCCTAACTTAATTGATTTATTATCCTTTTAGCTTTTAAACTCCTGAAAGTAACTACATGTCTACATTACCAATACTCAGGGCCCTAGAGCCTAGTCCTTAACCCTTAGTAGACCTTTAACATGTAATTATTCAGCAAATGGGTGAATGGTTGTGTGGGCAGGTGAATGATGGTTAACGCAAGCTAACTCAACAGAGACTATCAACAGAGTCAGAAACTAAGGCGTTGATTTGTACCCCCCACTTTGTAATGTATTCTAATGAGCTTGGTAACCCTCTGACCTTCTAAAAACTGGAAACGATTGGATATTTGACCTTCTTTGTCTTGCTATCTGTCTTGGATTCAACTTTCTGTATCTACCAGATGTTATTGTTGGTAGAAATCTCACGATCACTCAGATTTGCCAGCTGTTGTTGTTACATATATTTTAAGGGGATAATCACACATTTTTTTTTCTAAGACCTAAAACCTGTCTAAACTATAAACTCTGTGCGATTCTGTTTTCACAAGTTAAAACTTCTATGGATCAACTTTTTTTCTGTAGTTTTTTAATTTAGCATATATTTAACGATCATTTATAATAAAATGTACTGGTCACAATATTAAGAAAGTGTGAACTTGACCACAACAAGGCTTATTTAATGTCCAAGATACAGCAAATGTAGACAATATAAATGCTTACTAGTTGCTTCTAGTAAGCTTTTAAAAATTCTTATTTCTAAAGCTGTGTATAATGTTGTTCTAAAATAAATTACTGGTTAACAAGTACATGTAAAAAGCCAGACCATAGAGTCAAATCCTTCATTTCCCTGTAGGTAAAAAGAAAAAATAAATGGTTTTAATATAATATATAGCACTGTCACTTTTATATCATCAAAACAACCTAAGTAAAACCAGACACTAGATCCATATTATTTAAACCAACCTTGGGGATATAGGGGTGGGGAGTGTGCGCCTTCCTTTTTTTTCTTCTTTAGATAATTTTGAACTTTTCTAGCAGTTTTGGGTGAGCGATTTCCACCCTCCCTCTCCCTGTCTAAGCTTTAATTTATTCCAGACATCTATCTCTCTATGTCCCCTTTTGCCTGTCATTGATAACATTCCACAAAAGTTTGATGAGAGCGAATATGTGTTAGACAATGAAAACAAAAATTTACTTTTTAGTTCATAAGTATGTTGATGTACCTTCTCCATTTCTGGCACTGCACTGAGCACAAGAAGTACAGCAGTGCACAAGTCAGACAAAGTCACAGTCACAGTCCGGGAAGCAGAAAATTCTCAGCGGTTATGTTTACATTTACAGCTCTCAGTTTGCCTTGAAATATAAACCTGCAAGTGAATCTTAAAATATACTTTAGCTGTCGGTATTTGAACAAAATTCATTGGCAAGGTGAAATCAGGTTTAGCTAGCTGCTACCTTTACCTAGAAGTAGCAGGAATGCAGAGGAATGACTAGCGTTCAGGCTACAAAAAAAAAAAAAAAGAATGCTTAGAGATCAGGATTGGGAAATATTTTAACTGGTGGACTGCTTAAAACATAAAAGTATAACTCTTTGTCAGTGCAAATAGAGCTCTTCAGAGCTCTCTCAACTTTATTTCCGGTATCTTCTTTCATACTTTACTTCCTTGATTTTACTTAACAAATTATTTCAAATTATGTTGATTGATATTTAATAATATAAAATCTAGTATTTAATCAAAATTTGTCATGGTCTAGAAACCATGATGAGCTTTTGGCTAGTATTGACATGGTACACTCATTCTAGGAGAGGAATTAAATATAACTAATTTCCATTTCACTTATATGAATGTTCAGGGTCATATAATTAGTGAGTACTAAATTCAAAACTTGAATATAGACAATTTATTTCTAAAGCTTATGCCAGCATGCTTTCCCTTTCATAAACTAATCACTCTCAGTGTTGGAATTTCAAATCATTGGACTTTCATCTTCAATTGGAAGAAAGGTCACAAGTAATTTACTATTCAGAGTAAATTATGAAGTTTGTTAATCTTTTTTATTAATTACAGTGAATTTAATATTATTCATTTAAGATGACTCATATTCTGATGAGTTTTCTAGAATAATGTTCAGGGGTGGAATCTCAGCAAATGACATGGGACCATTTAGTATATGTGAATATCATTGGTCCTGGGTATATCAGAAGTATCATTAATTTCTAATGCTCAAAACCAAGAAAATATTGGATACAGAAGTGAAAAAATGAACACTGAAAAGTACTGTGAAAATTTTACAATGAGACTTAGTTTAAAAAGTGTATGGAACGCACATATTATTTTGTCATAATTATTGTGTCGATAGGCAGACAGATAGATGATTATATATTACATCTTAACATAGACACTGGGAAATTTTGCTTCTGTCTACATCTTTTTCACTAGAATTTTACTAGTTGGGCCCACACTGACAAAGTACATTGAAGATACATGAAAATGAAAAAGAAAAACAGAAACCTATCTTGTATCATTTCAGATAAAGATGGATGATGCGTGTATGTGTATACCTGAGGGCATAAACATTCATATGTATACACTGTCGTTCCGGTGAGCCTTGGGAAGTCAAAGCCATGACACTCTCTTTACTAATGTGGGAATTAATGTCATGAGGGGTCATGTATCTTGCTGCAGCCCACATTGTTAGTGTCCTCACTGCTTTACTTGAAATAATAACAACAACAAGAAGCATATTTGAGTGTATTTTAGGTGCAAGGCACTGTGGGAGACATTTCACATGTTATCTCTATTTTTCCTATCACTCTACGATGGAAATTTTTTAGATATGCAGAAGTAGAGGTACAGAGAGGTAACACCACCAGACTAAGTTTAGTTTTGCACTCAAATGAAGAAAATTCTCAAAAGCTTACGTTGAGGCCATTGGTACCATGGTGTCATTAGAGATATAGAGTAGTGTAAGAACAACGAGCATTTATCATTAGAAGAAAATGTAAAGCACATTAGAACTTAAGTACATTGCTATTGTTTACTCTCCTCTAAAGACTCAGATGTAGGAAATAATTTTTCATTCAATCCTTATAAACCTCCAAAGCACTCAAGGCACATCATGACCTTGCCCAGGGCCAGATATTTTATAGGTCCTCAAAAATGTCAACTCTCTCTCCCCACTTCTCTTGTGACAGGCCTACAAATTTAAATTTTATTCTGTTTCGAAACTTGGTACTCAGTTCAAATATTTACCAAATGGTTACTTGCGCCAAAAATTGTGCTTGACAATAAAAATAAATGAGAGAAGTTTGACAGAGATCAATACACTTATTGCTTTAGTATTTTGTCAGAACATTAGGAGACACGAAGCATTCTAAAAATGCTTAGAGATCTAAGCAAAATGTGTCAAAAGCCATATGATGTCATGGAACATGGAGGAAGGAGAGACGAACTCTGGTTTCAGCATTATAAGAAGGTGGGTAGTGGCAGGGAATAACTTTATGAAAAATATGCTATTGTTAGGACTGTCAAGGATAAAAATAGGGGGCAAGAAAGTGGCTAAGGGCAAAGAGCAGGCCCAAAATTGTAGCTAGGGACCACATTGCTGCTAGAAGCTGTTCCCTGATGGGAAGCATAGTATGGGTGCAATTTTTCTTGAAAGGGTCCCATATGCATAGTAAGGCAACTATTATAAAATCTAACCTGTTATATACAGTACAACCTCCATAGTTGACCATCTCCCTACACTGACCAACTCTTTAAGTTGACCTAATTTTCATAGACTGAACATGCATCACATGTACGTATCAATTTAATAGGCCTGGTTCCTCCATCTCCACATGTTAACCAGTTTGCTACAGTCCCTTGGGTGGTCAGTTTACTGAAGTTCTACTGTAATCCCAACCTGTCAATCACCACAAGGGCAGGAAACAGTAACTGATTCTGCTTTCAGTGCTAGGATAAGACATTTCTACCTAATTTATTATGCAAAAAGGAAACTAGCACAATTAAGAAAAAACCAATTCAAACTCTCTGGCTTCCTATTCAGTAAGCTTTTTTGTTGAAATACAGCATACACATAGAAAATAGCACACATCATTAGCGTGCAGTTAACTGAAATTTCACAAATCAGCACATCCGTGTCACTCCCACCCAGGTCAAGAAAGAGAATGTTGGACACATCATAGAGTGAGTCGTGCTTTTTTTTTTTTTAACCTTCTTTCGCAGCTTCTGATTTCTTTGTCATTTGCCTGTTTTTCAACTTTATGTAAATGAAATCAACACAGTAAATATTGTCTCTAACTTCTTTCATTCAACATTATGCTTTTGAAGTTTAACCGTTTTGTTGGCGTAGCTATAGTTCATTTCAATTGACTAATAATGCAATTTGTTTCTTTATATGAATGTACAAAAATTGTATGCATTTGCTGTGTTGATGCTTATTTTGTTTTCACTTCTGACTGCTGCAAATGTGTTTTCACTCTTGTTCATGTCTTTTGGTGCACACAACGTCTACACTTCTAATGGGTATTTATACCAAGGAATTGAATTGCTTGTGCATTCAATTATATTTGCATATGTGCAAATTTGGAACATATGTGCTCAAATTTGCATACGGGCCCAATAGCATATAGAGTGTACCAGTCTGCCTTTGTATGAGCAATATTCGAGAATTTTGGTTGCTTCAAATTTTCACCAACACCTGCTAATATCAGGTTTTTTATTATAACCATTGTAAACAGATCTGTCCCTGCATCTTGTGGCTGCAGTTTGTATGTCCCTGATGACAAATAATAAGGTTGACAATATCTTTGTATGCTCAGTATTGATTATCTTTTTTGTGAGGGGCTTCAATTCCTATTGTGTTGTTTATATTTATCCTTTTGCTATATATAAGTTCTATATGTGTTCTGAATAGAAGCTGTGCAGTTAAATACTTCAGACAGAGGCTGCTACTCGGCAAGTTACCTTTTGCTCTCTTATGGGTTTTTTTCCTGTTTAACAGAAGTTACTAAATAAAATGAAGTTTGGTTAATTAAATTTTTCACTTATAGTTAGAGCTTTGGGTGTCCTGTTTAAGAAATATTTGCCTGTTGCAAGGTTATAAATATCTTTTCCTTTGTTAACTTCTAGAATTTTTGTACTTTTATCTTTCATGTTTAATACACAATTCAGCTGGATTTATGTTTTTGTGTATGTTGTGGATAGAAGCCAAACTCATGTTTTTTCACTATAGATATCCAATTAAACCAGCACAAGTTATTGAAAAGATTGCCTTGTCATCACAGTTCTCCAACATCATTTTTGGCCTTTATGGCAGGAGTCCGTATACACGTATATGTAGGATTTGTCTTGTTTTGTTTTGATTTTGGTTTTCTTTTTAGTCTTTTAGAGAAAAGAGTTTTGGTCTATTTGTATTTATATAGCATTACACCAGATGATCGGACACTTAATTGCACACTATTTCAGAAGGTTTTGTTGTTTCAAGATTGTCTTGGCTAATTTTGATTCTTAGCATTTCCATGTAAAGTTAGAATTAGATTTTAAATTTCTAAAAATAAATACTCCTAGAAGATTCATCACTGCTGTATTTAATCTAAGGATTAATTTTAGAAATAAACTACAATTTGCTAAGAGTGAATCTTCTGCCTTATAAATGTAATAATCAGTATTTTAGATTTTCAATTGCCCATAAGACTTTATAGTTTTCTGTACAGAGGTCTTCCTTTCCTTGTGGTAGATTTATTCCTAATAATTAGATGTTTTATTCCATTGTAAATTAGTGCATTTTAAAAGATTTTATATTCTAATATCATATTGCTGTCACATAGAAATGAAATTGGTATTTGTAAAATAATCTTGACTCCAGAAAAAGTGTTGGTAAATTCTTTTATCATTTCTAATAGTTTATATCTACATATTCATTTGGATTGTTAATATATATTATCATATCTGTGAATGAGATATTTATATCTTCATGTCCAATCTTTATACACTTTATTTCTTCTATACATATGTAAATTTACACATATATGAATATATTTAATGTTATGTCTCTAATTCTATATTTCTATATTCTAAAAATTATACTTTATTAGGTTGAGATAACCTCCTTTTATTCATAGATTCTTGAGAAATTTTATCATGAGTAGGGGTTGAATTTTGCCAAATGTTTTATTTTGCATCTAGTGAAATGATCATATGATTTTTTCCTTTAATCTTTTATTGTGATTAGTAACACTGTTGGATCCTTGAATGTTCAAGTAAACTTACATTCCTTGGGTTAGACCAAAGTTTTCATGATTTAGTATCTTTTTGGTGTGTGTAATATTATAGGATTTGATTTGCTAATATTTTATTAATGGTTTTCTTTCTTGTCAGATTTTCCCTATCAGAGTTATGTTTGCTTTATTAAACAAGTTAGAAAAAAATCACCTCCTTACCAGGAACATATCCCTTGTAGGAGAAGTACTTGGCAGAGAGCAATGTCTTTACATCTGAGGATGCTCCAGATTTAAACTCTGTAGACACGTGTCCATCAAAAGTTGGTTATATACTTGCCTTTCTCCTGCTCTTCCCCCAGCCTCAGCAACTGTCCTTCCATGTGAAAATGTCCTCTCCTGGGAAGGTTTCATTCGCAGTGTTTAGTGCTTTAGAATTCTTTTGCCCTTAGGTAGTCAATAGCAATAAGGAAACTGTGATTTGTTTGTTTGTTTTTTTGTTGATTTCTCAAGAGCTCCAGGACATGAGTGTCTTTTACAGCTTTCTGTTTCCTAATCAGAACCTGAAACTTTCTTGAGTTTTTAATTTCAGTTATCATACTTTCTGGCTTCCTTTGATTGACTTTGTGGTTGTCAGTTCTTTGCCATAATTCTTACCATCTGGTCATTTAATTTCTTAAACATACTTTTAAAATAATTACTAGACAACTCCAATACTTGTATCCCCTCTAAATCTGATCTACTCTCTGCTTTTCCACTTGTTTTTGGTCAATCATGTTCTTTCCATGTTTTTTATGACAATTATTGAGGTATAATTTCTCAGCCTCAAGCCCACCCTTCTATACTCTGTTCTGGGGGTAAGAATCTGCTGAATCATTTCTGATTTTCCCATTGGCTTGGTCAACAAACGGCCACTAAAGGGAGACTGGATGGTAGAGGAGAAAGGAAGGATGTTCTCTCTAGTTCTTCCCTGTTGTCCTAAGTATCATCTTATGAATGTTTCTCCACTCCAGAGAAAATGTTTATTTAACTAGTGGCTATAGTTTCCAGTTTTTTATACAACACAGAGCCAGCCTTAATGTGACTACTGAGAAACTCCAGCATCAAGCAGACAGCATTACTTCCTAGAGAACTCTGGGTCTCAATTCCTTAAATATTCTCTTTTGTGCTAGGAAATGGCTGGGCACAATGGCTGATGCCTATAATCCTAGAATTCTGGGAGGCCAAGGTGGGTGGATTGGTTGAGCTCAAGAGTTCAAGACCAGCCTGAACAAGAGTAAGACCCTGCCTCTACTAAAAATAGAACAACTAGTGGGCATTATGGCAGGTACCTGTAGTCCTAGATACTTGGGAGGCTAAAGCAAAAGGATTGCTTGAGCTCAAGAGTGCTGTGAGCTATGATGATGCCCTGCCACTCTACGCACCCAGGGTGACAGAGTGAAACTGTTAAAAAAAAAAAATTCAGAAACACCAATTCTCTGAATGTCTTGGTTTCTGTCTCTGGAGAGTTCTCTCTTCCAATCTTTGCTTAAATATGTCCAACCTCTTTCCTTTGTCCCCCCCATTTGTAAGTGAAGTAGCTGCTTCTACATTTACTACCTTTGCAACATTTCAGCCTTCTTAGCTCTTCAACTTTCATTGAAAAATTCTTTCTATTAAATTATTTTTAGTGAAATGCATTGTTTGGTTTCTGTTTCCTCAATGAACCTTGACTGATACAATTTGTTGTTTCTTTAAATGAATTCTAGGCATCCTGCATACACGGTTTAGAAAGGGAAGTCCAATGAGGAGTTTTGGTCCAGTCATGATTTGAGCTGCTTCAAAACTGAACTTGTCTTTGTCAGACCTTGGGCTGTGTCTGGTTAATAGTTATGTTTACAACATGACCTGTAAGGTCCAGATTAAATCTCCTTTGTGAGTAGGAGTGCCTCTTTTTCTATGGCTTCTGAACTCCATTTTTACCTCCAGGCCTGTGAGCCTGCCAATATTCTCAGCTCCCACTTTATGCTCAGATTCATATGATAGTTTCTCAGTTGCTATTTTTAAATAAGTAACTGCCTTAAAAAGAAATGCAGTACCAGATGTTAGGCTCCTCATTTTGGGCTTCCCCACTTTCTGGAATGTTGGCCCTAAAATTTTTCACTTCCTTGGAAGCTCTTTTATGACTTCAAAAAGACTTTTTTGAAATGTGTGTAATTCTTTCCATTTTTCTCAGTAGGAAGTTTAGATCAAAACAAGGTGACATCCCTCATCTCTTTCCAATTCCAAAGGGAAATTTTGTGTTTTAGTCTTTTGTTGTTGTTGTTCTAGTCTTTTTTCCAACTGGTTCCCACCCCTCCCCCTTAGTAACATTTTTGTTAACAGTGCCATAGGGTGAAATTTAGGGACTCATCCCCCAACTCCATTATAAGTTTCTGATCTTTCATTTTCAATTATGTTCTCTTTAAAGAAAATGAATAAAAAATTCCACTTTACGTATCAATTATTACTCAAGCTGGACTTCTAGAAAGCAGGTTGATTGAAAACTCAATTATAAGGGGGATTTTATCTAACAAATGCAATCAGTGTAACCTAATTCTTTGTACCCTCAATGAATCCCAAACAATAAAATATATATATATATATATTTTTAAAAAACTCAGGTTGTCTCTATTTCTGAATCAATGGAGATATTAGGCAGTGATATGAAAGGTAAAAGTCTCTTATATTTATTTTTACATTTAGATAACAAATTATAGATTTATAGGGATTTATTATCAACATAACTTAAAAGTATAAATTCAAGAGGGACATTGAGATTATCCATACAATGTAAAAAAACTAGCCCTTAAACATGATGTTGGAGGGAAATGTTTGAATTGTGCAGGATTAAATATGAACTGCATTTTAGATAAAGTATGTAAAATTTAATAGTTCATAAAAATATCAAGCATATTTTAAATTTATAGAACAGACTAATTACTTCTGAATAAGAAAGATGCTGGAAATTTTATTTTTTTATTGTTGTGCCTTTCTATAGTTTTTGAATATCTATAACAAGGATATATTATTGATATCAAAACATGGTTTTCATATACTATGTTAATCAGAACATAGTTTTAAGAGTAAGAGATCCCTGTGTATCCTATAGATCATGTTGTATGCATAAATACATAATAACATTTTTTGAAAACTAAAAATGTGGCAGTGACAGAATTAGTTCCTTTATATAGTATTAATTTACCTATTCGATTTGTATCAGCCTCCTTAACAATGCTAATATCCTCTGGGTACCCATTTATACACCTTGTAGCTATCTTTATCCTAGCTTCTTCTCAGACACTTCTGAGAATATACATAAAATTTGCATGAATTACATTCAGTCTTCTGTGTTCCCTTGAGATAGTTATAGCAAATCAGTTATAAAGCTGATTTTCTTTGGGGGGGGAATAGAGATTCTATAATTCATTGGCATGACAGCATAGACCACTGTGTTATTCTGTAGTGCAAAAACATGACAATACTTAGTCAAAGTGGACATGTACCATATGACACAGCAGGACATGGATTATATAGACTCATAAAGAGGCATGGATGAGTACAGAGGCAATCTCTTACTAAAAGAAAGAACAACCATAATGTTATGAAGGAATATTATGAAATATTCTGCCACAAGTTGCATCTTTGTTAGTGCCTCACTCCACACTATCTCCTTCTATCCTTGTTCTATTTCTTCTCATCTCTTTTTAGTATATACCTGCTCCCAATTTGTTGAGAGGAGAGAGAATCTATAATGCTTTTCTTCCCCATGGAGGATGTGGGTGCTTCCCTCTATACAAAGCTGAGTGGGAAATCCATACTCTACAGATGAGTAGAGCTTGAGGTATCTAACAAAAAGGACACACTAGCGTCTCATTCCCTTTCTGCTAGATTGCTCAGCTGTGGAATCTTCAGGCATGGAAAGGAGGAGAAATGAATCTTAATTTCTTGTCAGAGCTTGGCATTTGTTCACCAAGGCTTGGGGAGAGTTCCAAAAAAGACAAAATCTGCTTCTCACCTGGAGATTTTTGCAGGCAGAATTTCCCTGATCGACAGAGCAATTTGGAATAATTGGGTTGTGTATTTAGGAAGAAAACTGGGATTTACATATAACCTAAGTCCCTTGGCAAGGAATTATATTGAGGTGGATTGCCTTGGAACAATTAGAGCCCTGTCCCAGAGTTAAGATGGAGTAAATGCAAGCCAAACTCAAACTCAAAGCACATAGATGCTACAAAATAATATGTGTGTGTGTGTGAGGGGTCATTCTGCAAAGGAAAACCCGGGTGATGGATGTGAGGGGACATGGATGCCCAGGGAATACAATAACTTACACTTGAAAGGAATGAAAAAAAAATCTCAAATAAACCAAGGAGAGGGCCACGAGATTGCCCAGTAGGCTTCTCAGGGAGATGGAGATGTAACATAAAGAAGGAAGCGAATGTGTGGAAACCATCCACTGAAAGGAGACACAGAGCTTTTCTTTGAGTGCTTAGTAGTGGAGGGAGCGAGGGCAAAACTTAGTTTCTACATTAAGTAAACTACTCACATATTTGTAGAAATTACCATGTTGGTGGATGACATCATCAGCAAATGGATTTAGCCTGACTCAGACTAAGACTGTGGATACCTTCCTCACTGACATCTTCCTGCTTTTCTGCCTTCTCTTACCATTTGCCCCTATCAGGTAGGCTCATCATAGAGGTGGGAGGAGAGAAGCTATTCCAGAATCAACCCTAAGGTGTTGGAGTGTGGTGATAGTGATATAAAATCAAGCGTGCATCCTACTCACACTCCAAGTTCTCCAAAGTGAGGCTGTTGGAGGTGAGAGGAGGGCAGTAGAATTTCCACCATATTTAAGACCTTAAGTCTTAAGTTGCTCTGGGCTGAGTGACTTTTCAAATAATTGAAAGTGTTCATAAAGCCATGGAATCTACCTCAGTTATTGTTAACGGATCCAAAAGGAGCTTTGAAATGATAAGATTATACCTAAGAATTGAAGGAGTCATAATTGAATCATTTTGTTTTAACCTTTAAATTTAAAAATATACAATAAAATGGGAAATACACAGTTATCAGGTAAACTTATAAATACTTCTCCTTGAACCTTAAGAAAAGACAGAGAAAAATGGAGCTGCTATAAATTTAAAAGCTATGTATTACATTGGAGGGTTTTCTGGCCTTTTAAAAGACTTCCCATCAGCTCTTTCCCTTGAGAAATAGAATGGATGTGAAGGAAGCATGAACCATTTTTCAACCCTTCTGCCATTTGTTTACCCAACAAGGATTTTGATCACTCTTTGCTCTGGCCCTGGCAAGAGATGCTGTGTGTGTTGAAGTGGAGAGGAAGAGACTCAGTATAACAGATGAAGGTTCTCATATGCAGAGAGATTGAAGTGGAAAGATTCAGAACTGAGCTAGAAGCCAATACTCAATCAATGATAGCAGCACAAGTGCCTGATCACATGAATGGATCATGGCACTCTTGCATAAAAGCCTGTCAATTATTTCTGAAAGGTTCTAGACTAAAGGCAAGTTATCCCCACTTTCCCCACAGACAGTCCTACATAATCTGGCCCTTTTAGGCTACTGCTACTTTCTTCTGTTATACTCCTTCTCTGGTGCTTTTATGGCACTCCAACCTCAGATACTCTTAACTGATCTTGCAAGATGGTAAGATCATCTTCAATTTCAGACACAATGACTCAATCACTACAGGGTCCAGGGACTTCTCCAGATTTGGCATTCAAAGTCCCACTCCTGAGAAATCCTGAAGTGCTGCAAACCTGCATGATTAGTCACTGTACCTACAGGTCACTCATATTTTATGGTTTAATGTCATCTCCCCAGAGAGACAATAGCTCAGCATCTCATTTAAGGTAACTTCTAAGTAAGAAAAAATGGAAATTAGAATATATGGTAATGAAAAAAGCTCCAAGAAAAATAAAATTCAAAGCAAAAAACAAGTGATATACAAGAGAAAATCCCCCCAAATATTTCTATCTCTTATTACAAACAAGATTTAACATTTAAAGAACTTCTAAAAAATAGCGTAAGCTAGAATGAGGACTCACCTGTAACCCCAGTGATGTAGGAGGTTGAGGAGGGTGGATCTCTTGAGCCTAGTAATTCCATAGTCCCATGAGAGATTCTATCAAAGAAGAAGATGAAGAAGGAGGAGGAGTGGAGGAGGTGGAAGAGGTGGAGGAGGAGAGGAGGAGTGGGAGGGGAAAGGAGCAGCTCAACTACCTTCTAGAATGATGGGCTACAGAAGTGATCAGGGTTCATAGCAAAAGAACTGATGACTCTTAATCACATGACACTAAGCCTAACTTCACTTATATAAAGGAAATGCAAATTAAAATGTCAGAAAAATGTGATTTCTTTCCCCTTGTCCAAAATTCCAAAATATGAAATCACGTGTGAGGTCATAAGGCAACAGGTACTCTCAAATTCTAATGGTGCAATGTATATAGTTGAGAATTTGGCTATATCTAGCCAAACCGCTTATCTATTTCCTCTTTGACTCACTGATTCCACTTTTCAGGAATCTATTCCAGAGATACATGGGTAAAATATACATTCTATTTATCAAAGTATTATTAGTAACAGCAAAAGTTGAGAAGCCATGATTGGAGCTGATGATCAAATTGTTAAACCAATGATTTTTGAAAGCAAATATTAGGTGTCATTCCCAAAGCAGTGTTTGACTGAAGCATCAGCCACTGCTTAGGTAGTATGCCAAATGTTATGGTAAAAACTTTACGTTCTGGCTAAGAAAGTAGGAATCTATGTGCATGTAATCTTGTGCCTGCTGCTAGCTGGATGGGTGAAAACCGGGGTTAACTTCAAATTCCAAGGAGTCCTTTAATTTCCCCTATGCAAGCAAGTCAGTAGTACATAATACAATGTATGATAGAGGCTTCTAGTTCAAGTCTCCCTGCATTTCCCCCTCATCCATGAAGAATCAAATACATTTGCTAACAGGGTAAATCTTAACTCTTCTCACCAAAAATATAAAAAGCAAAGAATTAAAATTGCAGCTACGTATGAGGTAATGGATATGATTGGATGAACATATACACATATATATCAAAACATAAGGCCTTTCATCAAATTTCACATATGCAACAAACTGTCGTTAATTGTGGTCACATTGTTGTACAGCTGGTCTCCAAAATTTATTCATCCTGCATACTGACTTTGTGCTCTTTGACCAACATCCCCTTCCTTCCCTTCCCCAAAGACTCTGGCAACCACAATTTTCCTCTGCTTCTGCCAATTTTAAGTCCACATGTAAGTGACATTGAACAGCATTTATCTTTACCTGGCTTATTTTATTAATGTAATGTCCTCTAGGTTTACCTATGTTACTGCAGATGATGGGATTTCTTTATTTTTAAGGCCAAATGTGTTCTCTATCTTGGCTATTGCATGTAATGTTGTAATAAACATGGGAATACAGATATCTATTCAAGATTTCTATTGTTCTGGACATACACCTAGAAGTAATGCCGTTGGATCAAATGGTAACTTTCAAACTTTTTTTGAGGAACCTCTATAATGATTTCCATAGTGATTGCAACAATTGACATCCCAGTAGCAGTGTGAAAGAATTCCCTTTCTTCACATCCCTGCTAACACTTACTCTTTCTTCTAATAATAATGATCACTATTGTAGATGTGAGGTTGTATCTCACAGTGGTTTTGATTTACATTTCCCTGATGATTCGTGCTGGTGAAAACATTCTCATATACTTACTGGCCAATTGTGCATCTTTTAAAAGAAAGTCTATCCATGTCCTCTCTTTGTTCATTAGCCAGGTTATTAGTTTTTCGCTATTGAATTGTAAGAGTGTCTTGCATGCGTTGGATATTAACCCCTTATCAGACATTTGGTCTGGAAAGATGTTCTCACATCTCACTGCTTGCCTTTTCTGTTTGTTGATCATTTTCTTTACTGTTCAGAAGCTTTTTAGTTTGATGTAGCTTCATTTGTTTATTTCTGCTTTCTTTGCCTGCACTTTTGTTGTAGCATCCAAAATGTTTGTTGTTTGCCAAATCCAGTATCTGGAAGCCTTTATTCCATATTTTCTTCTATAGGTTCTATTGTTTCAGGTTTTGTGTTTAAGTCTTTGATCTATTTTAAAATGATTTTTATGTGGCATGAGATAAAGGTCAAATTTCATTCTTTTACATGTTGATATTCAATTTTCACAGTACTATTTATTGAAGAAACTGACTATATTTTCCTATTGTACCCACCTTCATTTTTTGCCTTCACTGGGATTTTTCCTTTGAGGAATAAATGTCACATATTCTTGTGTAGCACCTATTTGGTTTGGGATTGGCTAGGATTTAGTCTACCCTGGCTCCAGAATGGTCTAATGCAATAAAATTTTATTAGGTTATTGTCATGGTGATTGGTTAAAAAAAAATAGTCATTACCACTGATTAAAGCTAATCACCATACGATATTGTCTTAGTCACAGTAATTCAATATGAAAATGGAATTTAAACTACATTTCCATCAGAACAAAGTCTATAATTTGTCTTTGTAATAGTCTCTCTTTCTGTCTGTCTCTTTCAATTATTCTTCTTTCCCTTCCTCCCCGATACTCACTTTCTCTTCCAGAATCTGTTGTTAGAGATAATATGAAATAGACTGAATGGTTCTTAAGACCCTCATGCTCCCCCCTGCCAAAAAAAAGAAAGGCACTGCAGGAAGTTGAGAGTCACAAAGAGATTGAATCCTGATTGATATTTCTGAACTACTAGGTCAAACCAACCATCACACCCACCTACTTACATTTGTACTTTCTATTTAAATAAACCAATAACTTCTGTTATTGTTCAAATCAATGTGATTTCAATTCTCAGTTATGTGAAATGGAAACCATTGAAATGTGTAGATGTACATGGAGACACTTAAGGGATGAGTCATAACTTGGTGTACTTGCATCACTAGTAATAATGTTTTAATAAACTTAAAGCCAATTTCAATTAGTAGTTATAGGTAGGGTAGGAATTGAATTAAGAAAATGATTGCAGATGATGGGCCAAAGGGAACAGAGACAGGAGGGGAGTTGGTCAGAGGAACCCAAGGCTGCTGCAAATGCACAGCTGAAGGCCTCACGCCTTTAAGACTCTAGGCAGGTGTCCTCAGACTATGGCCCGCGGGCCACATGCAGCCCGCTTAGGACATTTATCCTGCCCGCCGGGTGTTTTTGCTGCCACTGCCTGTCCTGCTTAGCAGCCGACTCATCCCGGGGCCTGCAGTCCGGCCTTCCAACAGTCTGAAGGATAGTGAACTGGCCCCCTGTTTAAAAAGTTTGAGGACCCCTGCAGAGGCTATCCAGCTGAAACTTCACCCCTCCCCCAGTGCCACTCCACTGGAGGTCACTGAGCAGGCAAACTACACAGGGAGAGTGAGTGCTTTGGGGAAGTTAGGGAATTCTGAATGTTTGTACCTTGTTAACAAGAGCAAGAGTTGCTCCTGACTAGATATGGGCAAAAACATCTCCTTTCTTCTCTCACCTGGGTATGGTCAAAAGCTTCAGTCCGTTTGAGCACAGGGCTTCTTGAGTGTTAATCACCACTCCTGTGATTTGTGTGCATGGTCTAATTGGGGTCTTGTTTGATGTACTGCATCTGGACTGTGTCCCTGTCCCATGTTCTGTTTGTATCAAGATCATAAATAACTTAGAGCAATAATAGTAAAAGGTAAATCAGTGTAATTAACGTAGCTAGTTTAAAACATAGTTTAATTGGGGAATGCAAGCTCAGCAAGAATTATGATGTAAAGACGTTGGCCTGTCCCTATTCCGTGTATGAAATAAATACGCAGTGAGCCCAGAGTCTTGGTCTTTGCTGAAGCCTCACAGTCAGGAGCAAAGACTCCCCGGTCCATACTGTTCTTTAAACTTTAAATCTGTGTCTGTCTTTTCATTTTCCTTCATTCTCCTGTCTCTGCCAAGAACTGGGAAAGAACCCCTGTGAAGTTTGGGGCTAGTTCCTCAGCAGAAATGAATAGGGGCTTCAATATGATTCAGGGGAAAGAATTGCTCATAATTGGAAATAAGCAGACCTTGATTCTACTCTAGCAACTGGCTGTATGGCCTTGGGCTTGTCGTTATGCCTTTCTGTGTTACAATTCCTTACCTGTAAATTCATAATCAGAGATGTGCCTTGCTTCGTATCGCATGGTATTGTAAGTATCACGTGAAATAATGATTTGAGTGAGGAAACCTGGAACCCTCAGGGAGTGACTTGTAGGCGGTGTTGGTCTCATCAGAAGACCTGGCAGCCATCGATATGCTTATTATAGCACATCGCTTCCTCTTTCTCCTGGATTGCAAGTGACAGGAATAATTCATCAGGATTTGCACTTTTACAAAACACTTGATGAAAACAAGAGTGGAAGTTTCTAAAGCAAAGCGGATTTTATTAGGCTGCTTAATATAAGTATTTATAGCCAAATTGTTTCCCAATTGACTTTGCAATCCTCATTCGTGATTCATAATTCTTGATGAATAATTGCAATTATCATCTGCTTAATGAGACAATAATTCCCCTTCTCTCTTCCTCTATCTTTATTTTCCTTTTGGTAAAACCTTGCATTCAATGCTGTGGATGTCACAGAAAGTCAGGCCAACAGGGAGGTGAATTCCCCCATCAAATCCTCAGAACACCAGGCCCCGAGACAAGAAGAAAAGTTCCAGATGTGAAGCCGAGCAATACGTACACATGAGTCTGTGAGGATCTGCCTTATTTCAGATAAATGTACAGACCAAAGTTTGTTTTTGCGACGGAGTCTCACGGTGTTACTAGAGTGCCATGGCATCAGCCTTGCTCACGACAACCTCAAACTCCTGAGTTCAAGCCATCCTCTTACCTCAGCCTCCCAAGTAGCTGGGACTATAACAAACCAAATTTCTATGACTGAGCTGGGTCATGTGTTGTTAGTTATGTGTGCATATGTCATACACATATAAATCACTTTCTAAGAAAACTCTAAATAATATAAGTAAATAGACTCAACCCACTGTTATCAGTTGGTTGTGTCTATTTGGATTTTCGTGGAATCAATGCCTTTAATCCACACCCAGATTCCTCTAGTTAATCCAATAGGTATTCCATATCAGTCCATCCTGATGGCCCCACATGTGAGAATCAAGCAATCCTCTGGTAGGACATACTCATTCATAGAGCTCCTGCACGGTGGTGTTTGGAACCTGACATTTGACCTGCGTAAAATTTCAATTTGGCTCCTGCTACCACCCAACATGCTAGAGCCAGCAGCTGTTAAAACACTTCATCTCTCCGCAGCACAATTTCATTGAATTTATAATGGCAGCAATCCAGCTGTGCTCCTCAGATGTTGTCTGGGTAATTAAATGAGACAAATACTATCAAATACAGCACTTTCCACCCCGACACTTAGTAATTGTTCGTGTCGCCTGTTAACCCCACTTCTCCACTCACTCTGTATCCCTTTAGTTCCTCATATTTCCATGGAGAAGTTGTATCTGTTTCTCAGCTTCTTCAGCTGATCTGGCAAGAGAAAGGATTGGAGTCATCACTTCTGGTCACTCTTTTTATCTGTCCTCCTTCCCTGCGAGGATGTGTGGCTCGTCTAATGAAACCACGTTATCACTGGATGCCTCAGACTTGAAAAGGCTCTACCTTAACACTTTATTATGGTCTCTTAGTCTTGTGCCTAAATGTCAAGGAACTTGGACAATAGGCAAACATAGTTTTTTCTTCCAGCTGAGGAGCTAAGTCAGGCAGGAACCTCACTGCTGGTCAGAAGCTTTTGAATCTGGGAGGAAGTATTAGGTCTCTTCTAGCCTCAGCGCAATGCCACCATCTCCAAATCCAATGTATTAAAACTGCTAACTTAATCCCTATTTCACTCTGTTCCATGTATATATACTCTGTCAGCCTAAATCCTAGAAATGAATAGGAATGAGAGATTTCGAACTTCATTGAACTTCACCCTGAACTTCTGAAATACCCTTTAGAGATGTTAGACACAAGTTAGATGTGTACATAGGAACTTGGTATATAACAGGTTATGAGGAAGTTGTAGCTCTAATTATTCAACCACAAGCTAAAGAGTGACAACCTTCTACAAGGCAATTTTGCATCTCTTTGTACCATCTTTCCTTTTTTTAAATTTCAGATTAATGTTAGGGTACCTACAGTTAGGTTACATTATTTGCATTTGTTGGGATAAGTGTGAGTTGTCCTTGAGTCCTTCACACAGGAAGTGTGCCTTATATCCCTACATCGTACCCGTTAGGTGGGGGCTTACTGATCTGCTTCCTCCCCCTTCATGAATTTAATTGTGTTTTTCCTCTCACGTGGGCCTGTAGTTGTTCATCTAATCATTTTAAACTGGACTCTCTGTACGGTGCTTAGAGATTACCTAACAAAGTAAAATGAGTAAACAGTAGATAACGATGTATGCTTCAAGGAAAATACAAGAAGGAAAATCTGGCCATAGGAAGGGTCTTGAACTTGTAGCTGGGGTGCTGTGTGAGGGGCTGGAGCGGGTGAAGCCCGTGAACTGGATTTCCTGAATCTCAGTTAACAGAGTACACTAGAACGTGGGGTTTTTTGTTTTAAAATAAATTTCATTGTATACGTTTGAGGTTTACAGCATGAGGTTACAGTTACAGGAAAATTGTTACTGTAATGAAACATATTACCATATCTATTATCTCACACAGTTCCTTTTTAATTTATCCACTTATTTAACTAATAAGCTGAAATCCACTTATTTAACTAACGCCATCCTGCTTTGTCAAGTCTGAGCCTTGCGTTGTACGTTCCATTTCCAGACTCATTCATCCTACTTGTCTTTTACTTGGTGTTCTACACCTTCCCGTTCCTTCCTCTCCCCATCCCTTACGGTAAGTCCTGTTTTATTTTTCATCTCTGTATGTTTGATTTTTTTTTATTTTGTTAAGATTCTGAATCTGAGAGAAATCATGTAGTATTTTTCTTTCTGTGCGTGGTTTATTTCACTAACCTTCTTGGAAGCCTGTGTTTTTCAACACATGGACAAAAAAAGGAAGAGGTAGGGCTGACTTTAGGCATAATTTCCAAGACCAATCAATCTTATAGCTCACTCAGCTGAAACACACTTAGCCTTGTTATCATACACACACCTTAAACAAAGTAATTCTGGTTTTTGGTCGGTTTGTTTGTTTGCCACTGAACGAAGGAATGCCATAAGCAGAGAAATGATCTATCTAGGAAATTAGCAGGACAGGGAAAATAGCCAGTGAGATGGCATTTTGTTTTAGCCATGGTCTCAATGGAGACAGAGTCACGGAATGTACAGCTGGAAGAGCTCTTCGGAAATTGTACTTTCAGCTTCCTCAGTAACTTTCAGAGGTCAGATTCCTTAGCACCATATCATTGCTAAATAATGTTACTTCAATTGCCTTATCTGAGCTTCACGGCATCTATGGACTTCAGGGAGAATACACTCCAGCTCACAGACTTTGTTTCACAGATAATGAAACTGAGGCGTAGGCAGGGAAAGTGATTCATTCAAACCTCCCAGAAGAAGACCCTTCATTACATCTTTGTAATACACTGTTCTTCTTGGGGAGATCACACACGTCTGGTTATGCTTAGAATGAGTAGAAATTATTCCGGTTATTAAAGTGGAATTATTGTACCTGCATAGAAACTAAAATGGCAAAAATGACATTTCTTTTATAAGGGAAAATGATTGATTATAGTTTCTGGGAATGTGAAAAATCATTTAAAATAGCTAGCATTCTTAGAACACTTGCTAGGTGGCAAGTTATATTCAGTAACATTATATAATGTTACCTCATTTAATCTATATCATTATTATTCTCCTTACACTGGGTTCCAAAGAGGTTAAATAAGTTGTCTTAAGTTGTAGTGCTAGTAACTGGCAGAGTTCAAAATTGTCTGACCAGCCTAATTCTAGAGACTTTATTCTGAATAAGTCATAATATTGCTCAATATTGCATCATTTAAAGATGTTGAAAATAATTACAATTCCAGAATTAAATCCATACATACACAGTTAACTGAGTTTCTACAATAGTTCCAAACACATACAATGGAAGAAGAACAGTCTTTTCAACAAATGGAGATGGAAAAACTAGTTATCCACATGCACAAGACAGAAATTGGACCCTGATCTCACACCACACACACAGCTAAATTGAAAATGGCTTAAAGATTTTAACATGAGATCTGAAACAGTAAAACTTCCAGAAGAAAGTAAACAGGAAAACCTTTTTGATATTTGTCTTGGTAATAATTTATTTGATATGGCATCAAAAGCACAAAAAGAAAAAATCCACCAAAATAGAAAAGTTGAATTGTATCAAACTAAATATCTCCTGCATATCTAAGGAAACAGTCAACAGAGTAAAAAGGCAACTTGGGGAATGAAATGACATATTTAGAAACCATAGATCTCCTGAGGGGTTAATCATCAAAATAGGTAAAGAAATTCTACAACTTAGTAGCAATAAAATGAAAAAAAAAAAAAGACTGGATTCAAAATGGGTAAAAGACTTGATTAGGTATTTCTTTAAATAAAACATATAAATAGCCAAAAGATATAGAAAAAGATGCTCAATATCACTATCATCAGAGAAATGCAAATAAAAATTACAATATCACCTCATACTTACTAGGATGACTATTATAAGCAAAATATTAAAAGAGAAAAAGTGTTGTCAAGGATGTAGGGAATTTAAATCCTTCTATGCTGTTGATGGGAATATAAAATGGTTCAACCTTTGTGGAAAACAGTATGGAGCTTTCTCAAATAATCAAATATTATTTTTTAAGGGCTCATATGCAATCATTCGCTTTTATTGTGGGGCGTGTTCCCACATTTTCTGTAACTGCACTACCCAGCAGAGAGGCTCTGAAACTAAGCAGCAGAGACACGAATGCATTGTTCACTGTATCTGTTGATGGAAATAAGTGGATAAATGAATTTTAATTAAGCTGCACAGATTTTTGTCTATAATCGCGATAATGACTGATCACCTTTGGAATTTGAAGCACCAAAAACATACATGGAATTCAGATTCAATTATCTATGTAAGCCTGGGTAAGAGAATAGCAGGAAATGTCTAGAGATAATTCAAATAGTGTAGGCAGCCTTGCCCAGTGCTTCCCTCTTGACTCACAGCCCAGTTATGGCCCCGATTGAACAGGAGTTTGTGTATGGTAATCTTCTTTCAGGGCGTTGGTGGCGTAAGGATCTTTCTACCCTACTTATTACTTTTTACATATAAACATTTTATTTTATACACACTGGATTAAAAGACAATTATTTACCTAATAAGGAATATTTTGATTATTTTAAGATTTTGGCTATTGTAAGTAAAGCTGTTTTGAACAATAATGTGTAAGTATTTTTATGAACATAAGTTTTCATCTCTATGGGATAAATGCCCAGAAATGTGATTGCATAGCATATGGGAAATGTTTAATTGTTTAAGAAACTGTCAAACTATTTCCTACAGTAGCTCTATCATTTCAATTTCCACCAGCAATGTAGCAAAGATGCAGTTTCTCCATGTCATCACCAGCATTTGATGTTGTTATTTTTATATGATCCATCCTAATAGGTAGGTAGTGATATTTCATCATTGCCTTATTTGCACTTACCTAAGAGCTAAGGACAACAAAACGTTTTTCATGTATCTATTTGCCCTTTGTATAACTTCTGTGGTGAAATTGCTTTTTAACTTTTGATATAATTCAACCTGTCCATCTTTTTTTTTATTTTAAAAATGGACTGTGCTTTTGGTGGCATGTCTAAGAATTTTTCACCAAGTTGGAATTCTCAAAGACTTTCTCCTATGCAATGCTCTAAAAATTTTGTACATGGTGAATTTTGAGTTAATTTTGCTTAAAGTGTGAGGTTTGGGTTGAATATTTATTACCATTATTATTGTTATTGCTCTTGGCTATCCATCAGATCCAACACCATTTATTGAAATGAATTACTTTTTCACCTTTGTCATATATCAGGTGGTCATACTTTCGTGGCACTAATTCTTGGTTCCCTATTTTGTTCTCTAACCTGTGTGTTTCTCTCTCTACCAGTTCTATGCAGACTTTATTTCCACATCTATAGAATAGGTACTGAAATTGAATGAATGAGTTCTCACTTTTTATTCTTTTCTCTGCCCAGAATTATTTCAGCTATTCCAGTTCCCTTGTCATTCCATATGTATTTTAGAATAACCTTGTTATAGCTATAAAAAATATTCTTGTATTTTCATAAAAATTGCCTTTAAAATACATTCCAGTTTGAGGGAAATTGGCATTTTTACTTTGTTGAGTCTTTTAATTCATAAACATGACATATACTATGCATTTCCATTTATGAAGGCTTGTTTATTTCTTTCATCAATATTGTTAGTTGACACCATAAAAGTACTACATGTATTTTATTTGTGCAGTATGAAATGCTCAAATATTTCATTTTATTAGTAATTTTAAATGGTCATGTTTTTAAATTTTAGCTCTCATTGCTAGTATAGAGAAATAAATTTGATTTTGTTTTTTCATTTCATATCCTAAGACCATGTTACCTGTGTTATCCCCTCTCTTGTGACCATCCGTAATACAAAGAGCATTATTTCTATAAATTGCTAGGAGTTTTCTAGTAAAGTTGTCTGTAGACAATCATGCCATCTATGGATGATAATTTTGTTTGTTCATTTCTACTCTATATGCCTTTTATCTCTTTTACTCCCCTTATTAAACTGACTATAAATTCCAGCAGTACTTTGAGTACTTGGCATCCTTGTGTTTTTCCCAAGGAAACTATGGTATTAGGTTTCAGATTTTTACAGATATCCAGTATCAAGTTGAGGAATATCCTCTGTACTCCTAATTTTCTGAGGTGTGTGTTAAGGTTGAATTTTTCAGAAGCTTTTTTTTTTTTTTTTTACTAATTAATACAATCATGTGGTTTTTCTTTTTAACATCTTAATATGGGATGTTACATTGATGATTTTCAAATATTGAGCCAGCCTTTAATCACTGGAATACTATCAAATTGGTCATAGTGTATACCTGTTTATATATGTTGTTAATTCTATTTATTTATATTAATAACTCACTAAGAAATTTTGCTTTATGCTGGTAAGAGTTATTGACTGTATTTATTCTTCTTGTGCTGTCTTTGTCTTGTTTTGCTATCAGAGCCCTACTGGCTTCATGAAATGAGTTGGGAAGGATTCCTTCCTCTTCTGTTTTCTGGATTTTGTAGAACTGGTATTAATTCTTCCTTGAATGTATGGGAAAATGATCTAGTAGCACCATCTGTACCTGGAGATTTTTTTCTCAAGAGGTTTGAGTTAAAAACCCTTTAAGAGTTATAGGACTATTCAACCTACCTATTTCCTATTATGTGAGTTGCGGCATTTTGTACTTTTTAAAGAAATGGTTCATTTAGTCTTAGATGGAAAATTTGTATGTAGAGCTGTTTGCAGTATTCACCACAAACTTGATGACTGCGGGACTGAAGTAATATCCTCTGTTTTATGACTGGTATTGGTAATTTGTGTCTTGATATCCTAAATGAGAAATTGTTTTCACAACACACACAAAGAATGAACCACAAAGAAAAGGTTAATCTTGTTTATACACTAAAATGGTATCATCTCTGCACTCAAAAAATGTGAACCAAGTTAGAGAAACAAACCTTTGATTGTGTAAAGGCATTTGCAACACATGTCACTTCCAAATATTAGTATGTACATCACAAAATGTTAGCACAAATAGTCGATAAACACATGAAAATATTTCCCTAGTTCAGAAAAATACAAATCAAAACAACAGGTGTAAAACTTTTTGTACCCAGCAGACTGGCAAAAATTTTAAATCTAACAGTGTACAATGTAAATGATGATGAGGACCAATGTAACCTATTGCACACAGTTCATAAAAATGTCAGATGGAACAAGGACTTGGAGAGCATTTGGGGCAATATTCCATAAATATAAGATGTGCGTAACTAAAGACCCACAATTGCAAACTAGAGCTTATTCTGTAGTGAAAAAAGAATCTTATACTTACAGAAATATTTAGAGCATCACTGTAATTATGTTTTAAAATCGGAAATACTGGCAGGGGAGTGGATGTGCAATCAGTGTATCCATTTTCAAATCTGAAACTACTGGAGTATTATACAACTCAGAAGATAAATGAGCTAGAGGTGCAAGTATCACAATGGGTAAGTCTCATAAATCTCAAGTTTAGAAATAGAACTACGTTTCTAAAGAACACTTACAGAATTATATTTTAAAGCACACTAAAATAATAGTATATGCTCTTTCCAGATAAATGTATTTACAGTAAAATATAACAGTATTCCTGAGAATTGTTCTGAGTTAATTACTCTGCTTATGGGATTACGAGTGTGGGGTGTGGATGGGTAAAGATGTGTTAGAAAGAGAATCCCATCAAGGCAAAATGCACAGAAACAGTTATAGCTGCACCTGCTAGTTCTACGTCAAAACTGATTCTCATCATCCCTCCCCTCCCCCTCCCACTCTACATCCCTGTAACCTTCAGTTAGCACCTCCGCCTCTAGTCCAAGGCGATATTACATAGCACCCTAGGTGAGAGAATAAAACAAAATGAATTTGTCACGTAGACCATTACATCTGTCCAGGGCAGTGTCAGCTCATGCTTTGGGGTTCATGTCCAGGCTCCATCCCTGCTCCTAGGATACTCTGCTTATGCACGTTGTCCAGGATGGGGGTGGCCAGTGACAGGCTGGCTGATGTCACCAGGCCAGATCACTCTGTATACTTGCTTTAATGTTTCTTAAAAGATAAATACTGTTTGGGGGGTTCTAATGTGTGGCACAAAGGTCTTTACGCCTTGAGCCCACTCCTGTACATCTAACCACATGCCTCTTCACAAGTCTCCTTGCCTTGGATCTTCTAATCTTTCTTCTCCAGGACTCTGCCCATCCATCCAGGTTATTTGATATTGTGTCAGTGTAGATTCTCATCTCAGGTCAATTCTCCCTCCACACAGGCACAACCCCGGCGCTCTGCTTGTTGTGAAGGTTTTGACTCCCTATGCTCTTACCAGGCCACTCAGTCCAGAGTCGGGTAATGGTACACATGCAGTCCTGCTTGTGATTCATACTGACATGCTGAACTATCCATGAGCCAAATGCAGCCTTTTCCTTTCTTCCTTCCACCTGCCCTGGATGGCCAGGCATTACTACTTTGTCTTTATTATGTGGGGACTTTATCACGCTTGTTGTTATCAGAGAACTCATTTCCATAATAGAATCTTCTACTCCCAGTCCCTGCCCTGTGGAGTTCAGCCACCACTGAGATCCTCAGTGACATGGGCCTCTGCCATCAGGGCATGTCCTGCATTTGGGTAAATAAAGGCTCTTGGGAAACTTCCTACCGAGCACATCAGCTGGTGGCTTTTCAAGAGCTTTGTTGTAATAGTCACTGATCTGAGCCTTCAATTTCTCCTGTCATCAGTGATGGTTTATAAGGCACCTGCTCAAATAAAGGCTCTTTATGATCTTCAAGGAGGGTTGGGTTACTGTCTTCTAACAATGCGGGGAGTGCTGCTTCAGCAGACTCCACAGGTTGAGGAGAATCTGATAGTTAAAGACTTTCAGCTCATCTTCCATCTCTATTAGGGTCCTCACATGGTAAAGGAAAATTGTAGGGACTGAGAATTCACCCTTCTCACAGAGAACAATCCATTGTTCATAGGATTTAATTCTTGTTTTTTTCTTGATCTCAGGGGGTAAGTATTCAGTCTTTGAATATTAAGTATGACATTAGCTATAGAACTTTTCTAGATTCTCTTAATCAGGTTGAGGGTGGTTGCTTTCACTCCTAGTTTTCTGTGAAGTTTTATCAGAAATGAAGTTAGATTTTCTCAAATACTTTTTCTAAGTCTATTGATATGATAATATGGTTGTTTCCTTGTCATTGCAGTGATAAAAGTGAATTACATTGGTTGAGTTTTGAAAGTTAAGTAAGTCTTGCTTTCCCTGGGTAACCCAACTTGGCCATGTATTACCATTTTTTATATTATTTTTTACTAGATTTTTAAAAAGAAATATTTGAGTCTAAGTTCATGAAGGATATTGGTACATAATTATCTTATAATCTTTTTCATTGTGCTATCAGAGCAGTGCTGACTTCATGAATTGGAAGGTATTCTGTCTTCAGTTTGGGGAAGGGTTTATATAGAGTATTAGTAATATTTATTATTATTATTTCTCCTTAAATGTTTGGTACAATTTATAAACGATACTATCTATGCCTGGAATTTTCACTTGGAAAATATTTTGACTACTAATTCAACTTAATATATAGAAAACAACTAGTTTATCTTTGCTTTCTTCATGACTAAGTTTGGTAGTTTAGGTTTTTCAATGAATTTGCCCATTTCATCCAAGTTGTCAAATGCATTGACATAAAGTGGCCCGTGATATTTTTATCAATTAATTAACATCTTCAGAATCTTTAGTAACATCTTCCTTCTCATCTGGATATTGATGATGATAATTTGCAATTTTTTTCTCCTTCTTGTTCCCCATTAATCTGGCTAGAGATATTTGAATGGTATTGATTTTTCTCGAAGGACCAATTTTTGGTATCTGTGGTTTTTCTGTTTGTTTTTTATTTCTTTTAAATCCCACTCTGGTCTTTGATACATCTTTTCTTTACTTCGGGATTTTTTTTATTTTTTTAGTTTCTTAAGGTATAAACTTAGTTCATTGCTTTGCAGTTTTCTTTTATATTTTAAGCATTTAGGGCTATAAATATTTCTCTAAATACTGCTTTAGTTTCATGCCATAAATTTCAATACGTTGTATTTTCTCTTTAATTTAGTTCAAAGTATTAAGTAATTTAAATTTTTCTCTGACCCATTGGGTAGTATATAGAGATATATTACTTAGTTTTTAAATTTGAAGGAAGTACAAGATAGTCCTTTGCTATTGATTTCTCATTTAATTCCACTTTTGTCAGAACACATACTTTCCCCATTCAGATTAGGCTGTGATGAGTGATTTTTCAATTATACACTATACACTTTTGATTTTATGTTGAGAGATTCTGGGTCCTATCACAATCTAATTTTTTCAGAAACTCACCCTATTTAGCTTCAGTTTGTAACTACTGGCCTTCTATTGTGGTCTACAGTTCCAGTGACAATGCTGTTATAGTCTGCTTCACTCACTTGGTGCCAGTCTGGCTTCTGCTGGGCTCCTACTGATGCTGCCCATGGTTGTGAAGTGTGTGCACATCCCTGGGTCTGATGCTGCCAGGTGAAAGGCAAGAGGTACCTGATGCATGGTGCAGTGACTACATCCCTGGGCCAGGCTTGGAGTACCCATTGGGTGTATAGAGATGTACTATTTAGTATACTTGCTGCATAGGGATGTCACCTACTAAGACGAAAGGTGCTTCTTTAGGTCTCTTTCTGCTGTGAGATGGAATCAGAGAGTAGTACATCTCAGAAACGGATGGTTCTTTGTTATCCTCTGCATCTTGGTGGAGGGCCAGGAGGTATCACTTGACTATCTCTAGGTTCTCGAGTCACTAGGCATGCTGTTGCCACCAGGGCAGGTGGAGCCAACACACCTGCTCCCAAGTAGGAGCTGAGATTGCAGTTTCCATTCTAACATGTTTCTGCCTTGCTTGGTGAAAGGCAGCTAATGCAAAGAGGAGAAAATGAGCGTATGCCATTTTGCCTGGGAACCAGAAATCTAGGCTGCATTTATTATTATTTATTATAAAGTCAACAGGAATTGGCATTGCTTTACTTTGAGATGTTCAATAATTTTTTCAAGAAAGAAATTATGTAATAGTTATTTCTGTTCCTCTGTAATCTTTGATGTAAGTCTACATTATTTTGTCTTAAGGACTTCCTTTAACATTTCTTGTATAGCAGATCTATTATTGATAAATTCTTAAAGCTTTTGCATGACTAAAAATGTCTCTATTCGATTTTTCTTTGGGAGAAATATTTTCATTAGGTACAGAATTCTAGGTTGAGAGGGTTATTTTTTTTCTTTTGAAACTATAAAATTGCTTCTCTATCTTTTCTGCATTGAAGGGAAAAGGAAGGATGCTCTTATTTATATCTTTATTCTTCAGTACATATGGGTCTTTTCTTTCTGGCTGTGATGAAGATTTTTCACTTTAATGTTGCTTTTAAGAAAATTGATTATGTTGTGCTCTGATGTAATTTTCTTCTTCATTTTGGAGTTCTTTAAACTTTTTACTTCTGTAGTTTTATAAGTTCAATCAATTTTGGGAAACATTTGGCTAGTTTTTTCTTCTAATTCCTTCTGTCACCCTCTGGTATGTCGGTTACACATATAAGGGTGCTTGAAATTGTCCCTCTGTTCATTGATGCTCTGTTAATGTTTTTTTAAAGTCTTTTTTTCACCCTCTGGGTTTCATTGCAGATAGATTCTATTGCTGTGCCCCTTACTCTTTTCTTCTGCAGTATCTAATCTGCTTTCAACTCATTTCAGTGTATTTTTCATTTCTCACGTTTGTTTTTCATCTGCAGAAATTCAATCTGATTTTTTGCTATGCCTCTTATGTCTGTCCTTCATATGTTTATATATTTCTTTACCTTCCTGAAAATATGGACTGTGGTTATCTAACTGTGGTAATGGATTTGTCCACTAATTCTATTATCTGTGTCATTTCTGGCTCCCTTTTGATTGAAGTATTTTTCTCCTAATTATGATTTGGGAATTTCTTATGAATGTTATTGTAAATTTTACTTTGTGAGGTGGTGGATTTTGGAAGTTCATTCTGGAATATGTTTGAGTTAGTTGGAAAGTATTCGATCCATTTGAGAATTTCTTTTAAGCTTTCTTAAGTGGAATCAGAGCAGATTGTAGTCTGGGGCTGATTTTACCTTCATTTTGGGAAGCACTGTTCTGAGTACTCTAATGAATACCCTATGTGTTGTGAAAGGTTTTGACCTTGGCTGGTTGGAACACCACTATTCCTCCCTCTGTGAGGTCTTTACTGGTTGTTCTTTCCCTAGCATTCCATAATTGCCTCACGTTTATGTTCTGAGGTGGGAGACGCATGAGTCCATCCACCTAAAACTTTTACTTATGAATCCAACTGTAATGATTGTCAAGGAAATCCAACATCCATACAGTCTCCACACGGGTTCTCCTTCCCCTGGCCTTGGCCTGGAAACTCACTCCAAATGTAAACTGCGGGCCTAATATCAGTCTTACCTGATGTTTTCCTCTTTCAGGGATCTCTGCAGTGCACTGCCTGGTTATCAATACTTGAAAAAATTCTGTGTTATATGTATTCTTCCAGTATTGATTATTTAGCCAGACAGCTGGGTAAATCTAGTCCAAGTTCCTTTATCTTTGCTAGAAACCAGAATCACATAATATTGTTTCCCTTTAAATATCTTAGAGTTCTTCTCTCTCTCTTTTTTTTTTTTTGCTGTTGTCTTGTTATTTTGTAGCTCTTGTTTTATTGTGAATAAAAACTTGATTTTTGCATTATGCTTCTTGATTTGTTATTACTGGCATAAAAGAAGACTATTATTTTCAAGTGTTATCTTTATATTTGGATAAATTACTGAATTAAACTTTTTCATTATCACACAGAATTTTCAAGTGGTGTTCTTGATTTTCTAGGGTAACAGTTAACATCACTTGTGGAACACAATAGTATGACTTATTTCCAGTCATTTTATCTCACATTTCCTTTTTTCTTTATGTCAGATAAGATTGCTATTTGTGAATAATAGCAGTTTGGGGCAATACAAATATTGATTTAAATTCTTATGGTTCTAATCTTTCATGAATAAATCTGATGTTGGCTGTAGATTTATGAAGTAACTCTTTATTAAGTTAATGGAGTTCTCCATTTCTAGCTTACTAAAAATGGTGGAATTTCATAAAAGCATTTTAACATTATGTGAACTATCTTGTATTCTTTTTCCTTTAATCATAATGCCATGAATTCCAGTAGTGGATTTTGTTAATGTTAAACTATGTTTACCTTTCTGATGAATATCCAATTTCTAATTAATCATAATATTTTGTTTTAAAGTATATATGTATTGAATTCTATGTTACATATCTAGAATATTTCCTTATATTATTGTGTTATATTGACTTCTAAGTATATTTCTCAGTCTGAGACCCATGGACCTAAATAATCTATAGATTTATTTTAATTATAACACACTTTTATATTGTGTTCTATATGGGTGATATTTTAAAATTAAACACATCTAAGCATGATCTTGAAATATGTGTCAACACTTTACACTTGAGAACTTGTGTCAGCATCCAATGGTCCTGGTTTGCCTTTGTGCTAAAGATGGAGTTCTCACCAAGATAGACTTTAAAAAATGACAAGGCCCATAGAAATGAGGAGATAGGGAAAAAGTGAGAGAATTTAAGTCATTATGTATTCAAATTAATGGCATTTAAAAAGTTATTAAATTTGCATGTACAGGCATGTGTGGTCCAGGAGTCCTTAGGACTTCCTGTACACCCTTGGCCTCACCATTGATTAAATGATCAGAATCCATGAAGCTCGGGTTTTAACATCAGAATTAAAAGATAAAATCTTTACAAATAATTCTAATGTTCAGCCAAGAATGGTAAGCCCAGATATAGATTTCACCTTTATATATACAAAATTGTAAACATAAATGTGGTTATAAATAAGCGAAAAAGATTTTTGTCTGCCTCTATTCTAGTAATAAAGGGTAAAACACCATTTAATACCTGCTTTGATATTATCACACAGCTAATTTATTTTCAAGCAAACTAGGCCTACCTACAAAATTATTATATCACACCTGATTAAAATTGGTTTTTGAAGAGTACAAGATTGCTCATTAGTTTTGAAAAACTATGAGTTCTGATAGTTTATAATTAGTAAGCCAAACCTTGAAATTATTAGTAATTCTTTTAAAAACATATTTACATGAATAGGTGCTATGCTTTTAATGCTTGTATTTTCACCAAAATTCACGTTGAAACTTAATCCCCAGGGCAACAGTATTAAGGAAAATCCTTTAACAAGTAATTAATTGCTCTGTCCTCATGAATAGGAATAATGACTTTATAAAGGAAAGGAATGAGTTGGTGAGGTCCCTTTTTTTGCCATGCGAGGAGAAAGCATTGGTCTTTTTAGGATGAAGCAAGAATAAGGCACCATTTTGGAAGCAGAGACCCCAGGCCTGGGGTCAGGGATCACCAAACCTGCTGGCGACTTGATCTCAGGCTTCCCTACCTCCAGAGCTATGAGGAACAAATTTCTATTGTTTCTAAATTACCCAGTCTCAAATATTTTGGAATAATAGATGAGATGGACTAAGGCAAGGTGTATACTCAGGCAAGGTGTATACTCATTATCAGTTTATTAAATTTAGGAATAGAAAAAATAGACCTTTCTTTCCTCAACTACTAAACCATTTACTTCAGTTAATGTTATGATTGAACTAATATATCTAGGAATGTGTTCTTTTATATTCTATATATTTTTTAGCATTTAATTTGCATAAATTTTGGAAGGTATAAGGTAAACAACTGTAACTATTGAGTTTTAACCTATTTTTATTTGTATGTGTTTGTGTATATATGTATAAAATACATAAAGAAAATTTCTGAAATATTTATCTTTCTTAAAATATATATGTATTAAAAAATCTGAGAGTCTTTTTTTGTGTATCTATTTTATTGTATGCTGTTTTTGTTTAACTTTGTTTTTAGGCTCCTTGTAGACTGAGATGCTTTCTAAATTTTAAATAATAAAGGAATCAGCTTAACCTTCATGGTATATTGTGTCTTGTAAAACAATCTAGGCCTGGTTTCTTTTGAGGGAGGGTCCTGAGAGTATAACTATGTCTAGATCAACTGTACGTGTATCCACTTGGGTATCTCTCTTCCATTGTGAAGACAGATACCTAGAAAATCTCTGGATTTTCTAGCTTATTATCAAATAATACTTAAGTGTTTGCTTATTTTTCAAAGAGCTTATGTATATTTGGTTATATTTTCTTTATTAGTCTTGGTGTTAGTATTTTATGTTTTCTTTTTCGCATTCTTAACTGTTTCTGGGAGATTGATCAGAATTATTTTTTTCAGATTAATATATGGGTACATAAAATCAGGTTACATTGTTTGCAGGCTTTTTTGTTTGTTTGTTTTTGATACAGAGTCTCACTCTGTGGCTCCTGGTAGAGTGCCGAGGCATTTAAAAGCCCAAGTTGTAGTTGAGCCCTTCACCTAGGACATGGGCCATATACCCCAACATACCACCTGTTAGGTGAGCACTTACCAAACTCCCTCTCCTCTCCTCTCCTCTTCCTCCCCTCTACTTGAATTTAATTGTGCTTTCTTTCTTTGTGTGGGCGTGTAGTTGTTTATCGGCTACTCAATACTGATCAGAATTCTTTTGAAAGTTATAAACCATATCACTATTTTTGCTTTTGAATATTGTCACTTAACAAAGAATTTTGATGCACATATTCTACTATGTATGTATACTTAACTAAAATCCTGTAGGACAGACTATCATGTTTTTTTATTAAATCATAGCTGTGTACATTAATGCAATCATGGGGTACAGACTGCTGATTCAGACTATCATGTTTTATTGTACTTTGTATTTAATTGCATTTTTTACATATTGAAGATTTGAACAAGTCTGTTGGGCCATTTTCCAACAACATGTGCTCACTTTGTATCTCTATGTCAGAGTTTGGCAGTTCTTACAATATTTTAAGCTTTTTATTATTATTGCATTTGCCATGGTTACCTGTGATTAGTGCAACCAAGCTCATTAAGATTTCATCAATAACATTTAACTTAATCAATGAATGTGTGTATTCTTACTGATTCACTGACTAGCCTTTTCCCCATCTCTCTCCCTCTCCTCAGGAACCCCTAGCCCCAGAGATATAATAATAGTGAAATTAGGCCAACTAATAACCCAACAATGGCTTCTAAGTGTCCAAATGAAGAAATTGTCATACATCTCTCACTTTAAATCAAAATCTAGAAATGAATAAACTTAGTGAGGAAGGCATGTCAAATGCTCACATAGGAATGAATCTGGTCTTTTTATGGCAAACAATTTGTGAACGCAAAGGATAAGTTCTTTAGGAAAATTAAAAATGCTTCTCCAGTAAACAAACTGATGATAAGAAAGCACAACAGCCTTAATGCTGATATGAAGGGAGTTTTGGTGGTTTAGTCTGGATAGGAGATCAAAGCAGCCTCAATAGTTCCTTATGCCAAAACTGTCCAGAGTAAGGCCCTAACTCTCTTCAATTCTGTGAAGACAGAGAATGGTGAGGAAGCTGCAGAAGTCTGTAGTTTGGTTCATGAGGTTTAAGAAGAGAAGCTATTTCCATAATGTAAAAGTATGAGGTGAGGCGGCAAGTACGGATGAAGGACCTGCAGCAAGTAATCTGATGATTTAGCAAAATAGATATTCAATGAAAATGAAACAGCTTTCTCTTTGAGAAAGATGCCATATAGAATGTGCATAGCTAGAGAGAAGTTAACGTCTGGCTTCAAAACTTCTGAAGACATGGCTGAATCTTGTTAGGCGCTAACCGATTTGGTGACTTTAACTTGAAGTCAGTGCTCATTTATTGTTCTAAAAAGCCTAGGACCTTTAAGAATTGTGCTCAATCTACTCTGCCTGTGCTCTCGGAATGGAACCATAAAGCCTGGGTGACAGACACCCTTTTATAGCATGGTTTAATGAGTATTGTAAGCCCCCCCATTGAGGCCTATTGGTCAGAAAAGATTTATTTTATAAAATATTTATATTTAAATCTTACTGCATATTTCAATGCACAACCTCACTCAAGTGCTCTGATAGAGAGGTACAAGGAAATGATTTTTTTTTTCATGGCTGCTAATGCACCGTCGATTTGAAAGTAATATAATTTAAGAAATATATTTTATAAGGCTATGACTGTCATAGGTAGCGATTCTTCTTATGGGTCTTGGCAAACTAAATTGTAAACTTTCTGGAAACGATTCAACATACTAGATGCTATTAAGAACATTTGTGATTCATAGGCAGAGGTCAAGATATCAACATGAACAAACATTTAGAAGAAGCTGATTCCAACTTTCACGAATAACTTGGAGAGGTCCCAGACTTCAGTGGAAGAAGTCACTGCAGATGTTGTGGAAATAGCCAAAAAACTAAAATTTGAAGTGGAGCCTCAAGAGGTGACTGAATTTCTGCCATCCTGTGATGAAACTTTAATGATTGAGAACTTGCTTCTCATGGATGAACAAAGAAAGTGTTTTCTTGAGATGGAATCGACTCTCAGTGAAGATGCTGTGGGGACTGTTGAAGAGACAAAAGATTGAGATTATTACATAAATGTAGTTGATAAAACAATTGTATGGTCTGATAGAATTGACTCCTATTTCGAAAGAAACTCTACCATGTGTCAGATATCATCAAACAGAATCACATGCTACAGAGGCATCTTTTGTGAAAGACAGTCAGTTGATGGGGCAAATTCATTGTTGTTTTATTTTTAAAAATTTCTGTAGCCATCTCACCCTTCAGCAGTCACCACTCTGATTAGTCAACAGGTGTTAGTATAGGAGAAAGACTCTTTACCAGCGAATAGATAAAGACTCACTGAAGGTTCAGATGACCATTAGTGATTATTAGCAATACAATATTTTAATCATGATATGTACATTATTTTCCTAGATATAATGCCATTGCATATTTAACATACTACATCCTAGTGTAAACACAACTTGTATATGCACTGAGAAGCAAAAAATAAATCATGACTTGAATTGTTGTGACATTTGTTTTATTATATTGGTCTGAAACTGAGGCCCACAGTATCTCTGAGTAAGCCTTTATTTTCTCTTGCTCTGAGTTCAGTTCTTTTCATCCTAAGATATGTAGTGTCAGGTACTTAAAGTTTATAAGATTGACAATACCCTGATATTTGTATTTAAGTAAAAGGATGAGAGAGACAGACACTACTCAGGTAATGATGTCAGAGTTCAGAGGGGTGAAAAGGAGCTAATAAAGTAAAGCCATGTAAAAATGGAAGAAAGTGTTAGACAAAGTATTATCTTTACTCAATCATTTATTTTTTCGATAAAAATCTTTTATTTTTTAAATGCCCACTAAGTACAAACCTCTTGGTAAAGGATTGTACACATAAAAATTCTTTTAAAAATGTGATACCTGTGAACTTAAAAAATAGCAAATGTTGATATATATTGCCAAAATACATCACAATTATAAGATTAAAAATAGTGGGGATTTGGTGGAAACTTGTTCTCTGTGAACAAGTCACTGTAATCTTCACAATTACAAAAACAATTTTATATGTATGTATACACACATACACATGCATATTTGGAGGAAATACAAGGTACAAAATAATTTGAATATCAAAATATCCACATTTTACTTCAACAAATCAATTATTGTATAGTGATTTGCAAATCCTATGTGCCTCATGAATATTAAACAAGTAAACTCAAAGTGGAAGTAGTAACAGAAGTCAGTATTTTAAGGGTTAACTAGAATATTTACATAAAGTTGGAGAAGAAGTATTGTAAAATACCGAAACACTAATCAGGGGTAAATTTCTAAATATTCCTTTGATCTAAAGCAACAGAAGGTTTAGGTGTTATATTAAAAAAAAAAAAAAACTTTTTTATTTGTTTAAATATCTTGAAAACTCAGGTAACATTGGTCCTCCAAATGGTCCCACAATAATAATATAAAAATATATATATACAAAAGCTTCTGCATAGCTAAGGAATAATGAACAGAGCAAATAGACAACTTACAGAATGGGAGAAAATATTTGCAAGCTATACATCTGATAAAGTGCTATCAACTAGAATCACCAACAAAGAACTTAAGTAAATCAGCAAGGAAAAAAATCAAACAAGCCCCAGTAAAAAGTGCGCAAAAGACACAAGCAGAAGTTTTCAAAAAAAGATAGATTAATGGCTGGCCAGTAAGCATACAAAAATGCTAAACATCAGTAATTATCAGGGAAGTGCAAATTAAACCCCCTAATGCAGTATCTCCTTACCCCAGTTAGAATGCTTTTATTAAAATGTCCAAAAATAAGAGATGCTGGTATAGGTGTAGAGAGAAAGAAACACTTCTACACTGTTGTTCGGACTGAAAATTCATAAAAATAGTATGGAGATTCCTCAAAGACCTAAAAGTAGACCTACCATTTGACCCAGCAATCCCACTACTGGGTATTTACCCAAAGGAAAAGAAGTCATTTATCAAAAAGACTTGCACGCAAATGTTCATTGCGGCAGAATTCACAATTGCAAAGATGTGGAATCAATGCAGGTGTCCTTCAGTCCATGAGTGGATTAACAAATGGTGGTATATGCACACTATGGAATACTACTCAGCCATGGAGAATGATAAATTAACATCTTTTCCCACAATTTGAGTGAAACAGGAGACCATTATCCAAGTGAAGTATCACAAAAAGGGAAAAACAAACACCATATGTACTCATGATTATATTGGAACTAACAGATGAACACACAGGCAGAGAAAAATAAAACTCAATGGAAATAAAGCAGTGGGGAGGGGATGGAAAGGACCGGCATAAACTACTGAATGGGCCTGTCTTGGAGATGGGCACACTTATAACCCCAAATCAAGCATAACAGAATTGATACTTGTAATGAAAATAATTGTACCCCTGTAATATTTTGAAATAAAAAAGAATACATACGTAATTGTTCCTGACCAAGGAAAAACTAAGCCAATTATAATTAAATATTTGCATATGCAAATAATTTTACTGGAAGTGCTAAACTAGCCTTGTTAATTGTACCTTTAATTACAGAGGAAGCTGAATTTAGACCACCTAAATATTCATCTGTGCTTCTAATTGTTTCCCTGCTGAGAGTAACTTGCAACAATTCTTAGGAGTCTCTAAGCTTGTGTGAATAAATTGATCAGATTGTGTCCCTCTGTAATAGGAAAGTCAACTTCTAAAACTATGTCTTGCACAAAATAGCTAGTAGATGTATATTTGCTAATGGATCAATTTACTGAGGCAGACAATAGAGACATCTGAGTTCTATTAGTAAGGCAGACATTGAAAGAACAGGAGGGAATACAATAACAAAAGTTTTATTCTCTACCTGTGTGCCACAGACAAATTCTTCTTGAAAAATCACTTGCAATTTGACTTTAGAATTGTTTTCCAAAAGTGTAAGCCAAGGAGCCTGAAATCTGTCTCCAATTTTCTATTAACTTCTGTGTGCCTAAACTTTTATCATTACAAATGATATTTATTAGCTTAGATCTTCATGAAAATTTTATGTGGTTATTTTCCTCACAGATAAGGTAACTGTGACCCAGAATTGATGGCTTGGCCAAAGTCATCTTGGTGCCAGACCTAGCACTAGATACTTTCAAGGGTCCTACAAATACAGTCGTGGTTGGAGCTTTTCATATAAGGGAGAAGCCCAATGGGTTTATCCCTACTTAAAGAATTAATGCTTTCAACACAATAAAAGCATAGATAGTCAAAACAAAAAATGACCTTAAATTTTCTCAGTTAAGCGTGGTGCCTGTGGCTCAGTGAGTAGGGCACTAGCCCCTTATACCAAGGGTTCGAACCCAGCCCCAGCCAAAAAATCCTGGAGCTTCTGCTCTCCTAATGCTTCAGAAGCTTCTGGCGCATTAGGAGAGTACAATCGACTGTACTAGTGTTCTCTGTGGAATATGAGACACCATCAATTCCCAGATAAGCCATTTTTTAAAAAATGCACAATTAAGGAAGAAGTAATACTGCCAATTACTGTAGGTATCATATTCATTTAGGTTGTACATTTTAGACTTACTGAAATGATTCTTTTAAACTTACATAGATATTGATTGCTTGCTATCTTACATCAGTTCTGTGCATATGTAATAACGTAAAGTAAAAAGTTTTAAGACATCCTCAACGTTCTTTCCATTTTGAATTTGATTTTTTTTTTTGAGTTATTCTTTAACTCAGGGTCATTACTATCCATATTAATACACGATATCTCTTTTTGTGCCATTGAATGTTTCATAATGTTGATGATCTAGAGTTCCTTATCTAGGGCTATAAAACCCACTCAGCAAGTTTGGTAATGCTGTTGCACTATCAGTAAGCGACAATGAAAGGGCAAAAAGAACACATCCCTTCTTCAAATAATCCTTAAGTGACTTCTATAATGAAGGGTCAAGGGGGGAAGTTGTCTGTTTATGCCAACAGGAATCATGACCAAGTGTGTGCACACCCAGGCTGTGAACAACCACCATATTGATCCTCCTGGAAATTATAAGATTTCAACCTAATTTCTGAGGCTGAAAAATTATCAAGATTGATTAAACATCCTGAATTAGCTCAAGCCTCAAGCCATCTGCCTTCTATTTAGTAAAAGGAAAACAGCCAAAGCAAAACATTCTTTTTACCACATTCCCCTCCTTATAGCCTGATTCTTACTGGGTAGAACACGTTTCCCTGCCTTTTCTTTTGAAATCAGGAAAGAACTCTTTGTGTTATATTCAAGCATCCTTCCATGAGACTTTCCATTTGAATCCAATTTTGTGAATGATGTCAAGGCATTTTTTACTCCAAATTTTCACTCACTTGTCTTTGGGTCAGTGTGGTCTCTGAGGAAGCCCCAGATAATGTAAACAGTGTAAAGTGCTGTCATGTGCGGTTCACCAGAGTTGAGGGGCTGAGCGATTCTAGTGAAATTGGCATGATTTGTTTTTCCTTTCATGCTCATAGGCACTATCCTCCTCCAACACTTCCCCCAAAATAATTTGCAGAGAAGGCTTCTCCAAGCCTGAATTTTTACTCTACTGTAATCCAAAATGTGTTCTCTGTTTGCATTGAAATGGAAGTTTCTGGAACTCTGGCTCCTTTTGGTAAGCTGCTGATTGGCTCACCATGAGTTTTCTGAGCAGGAATTTAGAACAGGCTGAGTGATGAGAGAAGAGAAAATATTGGCCAGTTGTGTGTCCTCTGTGGATACACTATCACTACACATAGGGTATCAGGCAAAGATGGTGTCTTGTTTTAACAGTCCATATTCCAAAAATTGTTACTCCTCTCTATCTTCCTGTTCCGTTCTTTTAAAAAGTTTCCTGACATTTTTAGACTCTACTTTACCTTTTTTTTCATGCTTATGATATGAGGTAAAGAAGTAGGTAATACTATGATATACTAATAATAGATACTCTAAAAATATTTCAAGAACTCAATCATTAACTGATATAGTGAAAAACTATTATATCACTCTTTAATCACTGGAAAGTTATTGTTGAGTTTCCACTGGGTATTGCACTTTCAGGAAATATATCCTAAGCATAACACTCAACTTACATACATTTAAGATGGAAAATAAATGATCATGGGAAAGAGAGCCTAGAACATGAAAAGTGACATGAATTTGGGCAAGTAAATTCCATTCATCCTCATGCCTTTGGTTTTTGCCCTTGAAAAGTTTACTGCTTTGGCAAACTGGTTGCATTTCCTGTGTGTGGCTAACACACCGTCTGAGGTTCTTTTTACATCTTTCCTTCCCCAGTTGACTCTTCCAGGTAGCTTAATCTTCAAATTGCCAGGCTCCCCCACTGACTCCTATTCTTCAATAGCACCACTGCATACATTGAAATTTACCCACAGGTCAGTTTCCTACTTTGAGTCTTTGATAACTTGTGAATAGAGGCCTGTTCTCTGAGTGTCATATCTAACTCTCCAGCAACAAGCAAAGCGCTATAGGGCATAAAAGGATACAGAAGGCACCTTCCGGCTCTTAGTAGCTGAAAATGTAGTGTATAAAGTACCTACCTAAGTACAGGCATACAAAACAAAACAAATGAACTGATGCCAAGCCATCATTCCTGAATATGCACCACTCAGCTCTATATGGTACCAAGAGATGGTTTATTTAAAAGTTTCATGGTTAAACGCATTTTGGAAATGCTACCTTATCTTTCAGTTTTTTGACATTCATAGTGTCTATCAGTGCATTAAAAGACCTGAGAAACCACGTCTCACAAATACCAATTTAACCCGGTGAGTGCAGATGTTGCTTCAGATTATCTGACTGGGGGTCCTTGTTAATGTGTAACACCTGATTATATTCCAGAAAGTAGTTATCTGATAGAGATTCTGTGGAATGCATCTTGTACGCTTTTCTCAGAGTTATAAAACCCAGGGGGTGTCTCTTTCTCCAAGTGTTCAGGTAGTCACGTTTCCTCCAGTACCAGGCCTTCCCTGTGCTTGCCACAAACTGCCTTTCCAGTTGCACCTCCCACCTGTTCCTACTTGGAATCTATGCTGCACGTCTCCATCTCATCTACCCTGCTCTGTCAGCCAGGAGGCTGACCACGGTCATTAACATCAGCCAGCCTGCTGGGGTTTGCCAGTGGGAAACATAGGAAAATGCCAATGGGAAACATAGGAAAAATGCCAGTAAAAGGGTGGGAGACTGGGTAATTGTTCCCTGACCTCTCTCCTTGCCAGGCTGTGAGTTGGCAATGGATGCATTCTTCTGTCAAAAGCCCAAACTCCCATCAAGTGTCCTTCTCCTACAGCTGTAAGCTGTAAGTCTCTGCAGGGTTTTTGTTTATTAAATTATAACTGTGTACATTAATGCATTTATGGGGTACAATGTGCTGGTTTTGTATACAGTATAGAATGCTTACATCAAACTGGTTAACATAGCCTTTACCTCACTTACTTAATTGTTGTGTTAAGACATTTATACTCTACTCTTAATAGATTTGACACCTTGCATTTTGCACAATAGGTGAGGTCCCACCAAATATTCTCCCTCTACCTGGCCTCCCCCCTCCCCTTCCCTCCCCTTACCCTTTTCTTCCCTCTTTCATTCTGGGCTATAGTTGTGTTTTATTATTCATAAGAAAGGGTGGGTGATTATATATTGGTTTCATAATAGTACTGAGAACTTTGGATACTTTTCTTCCATTCTTGAGATACCCATCAACCCATGAATGGATTAACAAGTTGTGCTTTGTGTATACCATGGAATATTATGCAGCCATAAAAGATGGAGACTTTACCTCTTTTATGTTTTTATATTCTTCTTAGTAAAGTATCTCTGCAGGTTTTAATTACAGCCCTCCCCATGCCTCTCCCTGTCTTAACTCTGCTGTTAAGGCCTTAGCTGGATCCATTAACCTCTCCCAATACCTGTAAAAGTTTCCACTACAC